>JBBYHM010140622.1:0-37478 GCA_038381775.1 Adansonia rubrostipa
TTTTCCTTATCAGGATGCTTTTATGCCGAAGGTGAATGTTTAAGGTTCCTTTAGCCTTTTAAGGTCATTTTTGAGTCCATTAGGGGTATCGGGATACTTTCATGGCAAAGGTATACCCTAGAAGCATTTTTGTAATTTTTCTTTGCAAGGATACTTATATGCCAAAGGTGAATGTTTAGGGTTCATTTAGCCTTTCTAGGTCATTTTTGAGTCCATTAGGGGTACCACAGTATTTTCATGTCAAAGGTATACTCAAGGGACATTTTCATAATTTTTCTTACTAGGTGCCTTAATGTCGATGGCAAGCCTTAGGAATATTTTAATTTTCCTTAAAACCCAATCCTAAGTAGTTATCGGGTGTATTAGTGTCGATGGTGAGCCTCAAGAATATTTTAATTTTCCTTAGAACCAAATCCTAAGTAGTTACAAGGTGCCTTAGTGTCGATGGTAAGCCTTAGGGATATTTTAATTGTTCTTAAAACCCAGTCTTAAGAAACCACTAGGTGTTTCTATGCTGAAGGTATACTTTAAGGATAGGTTCATTTTTGTTTTATCTTTTTAGTCTTTAGATTCGAATTAGTACTTTAGTGTCTAGACCAAGTCGTAGGTCTTTTATTTTTGTTTCAAATAAAATTAGTATGTCTTTGTAGAACAAAGGCAATTTCTCGGAGTTAGAGTGATGCATGAAACTCCTCCCACCCATATGCGATAGTGGTTTTACGGATCATTGTAATGACGAGATACCCTTTTCAAAATGCAAATTGAAAATTTTATACAAATAAAAACCTTTCACATTCTACCAGGTATTCCAGTAGGATGCGAAAGACATTTTGGTTTTTTAGAACCTTTTATGTCCCTTTAGTTTTCCGTTGGCGTATAAAAGGGAAAAATAAAAACTTTTGTGTCCCATTAGTTTTTCGATGGGGGTGCATAAGACGTTTTGATTTTTAAAATGCAAAACCCTAATTTTCTCTCATGGAATAATAAAATCTTATTTTAACAATACAGGAATTGCAATTAAATATCACATATTGAAGCCGGATAAAAATTAAAGTTCAAATTAACTATCATCAATAAGGTACCAATTTTGGGCACCATGAGGGGACAATCCTTATTTTTGGCTATAACTGACCCTCAAACCCTTAAAAATGATCTCTGGTACTCTGTAGACCATGGAATTTATCTTTAGGGTTTCATGACCCTTAAAACATAATTCTAATAGGTGACCAATCTCATCTGGCCAAAATAAATTGGTGATGACTCCAAACAAATGGTCATTTCATGATGACTATTCAAGGTTAAGATGGGTGAACAATTCATCTTAACTACTGAGTCCCTAGAAATAAGAGAATATTAATATCGATATGGCCCAAAAAAATGAGAAGAATAAATAGTTTTGAACTAATGATACATCACCACTTATATAGTCAAGGGTCGTTTAAGTCAGGCTTGGTCAGGATTCACATCTAGTCCACGTTATGACAATCCACCACTTGATTTTTTGTTTCCTTTCTATCATGAATTTCTAAATCAAATTCTTGCAAGAGCAGTATCCATCAAATCAATCTTGGTTTAGCATCTTTCTTTCCAATCAAATACTTAATAGCAGAGTGGTCAGTATAAACAATAATTCTAGTGCCCACAAGATATGATCTAAATTAATCAAAAACAAATACTATAGCAAGCAATTCTTTTATAGTAATAGTATAATTTATTTGAGCATCTGTCAAAGTTTTGCTTGCATAATATATAGGATGAAAAACCTTTTCTTTTCTTTGTCGTAACACTGAACTAATTGCAAAATCACGTGCATCATATATGAGTTCAAAAGGAAATTTTCAATCAGGACAATAATAATAGGAGCAGGAACTAATCTTTTCTTTAATTCTAGAAAAGAGGCTAAACATGCATTATCAAAATTAAATGGCACCTCTTTTTCTAGGAGATTGCAAAGTAGTTTGGAAATCTTTGAGAAGTCTTCAATGAACTTCGATAAAATCTGACGTGACCGAGAAAACTTTGAATTTCTTTGACTGATGTTGGAGCTAAAAGTTTTTCAATTATCTCAATCTTTGCCTTGTCCACTTCTATGTCTCTCCTTGAAACTAAATGTCCTAAAACAATGCCTTCTTATGCCACGAAATGGCATTTTTCCTAATTTAGGACCAAATTGGTTTCTTCACATCTTTGTAGCACTAGACCTTGATCATGCAGACATTCATCAAAAGATTTTCCAAAACTAAAAAATCATCCATAAATACCTCTAGGAAATTTTCCAACATGTTAAAGAATATAGCCAACATACATCTTTGGAAGGTTGCTAGAGCATTACAAAGTTTAAATGGCATTCTTCGAAAAGCAAAAGTCCCATAGGGGCGTGAAAGTGGTCTTCTCTTGATCATCTGGTGCTATAGCAATCTGATTGTATCCTGAATAAACATATAGGAAATAGTAAAATTTCTTACCAGCTAACCTCTCATGCATTTGATCAATGAAGGGCAACAAAAAATGATCCTTCCTAGTAGCTTTGTTAAGCTTCCTATAATCCATGCAAACTCACCAACTGTTCACCATTCTTGTTGGAATGAGGTCATTATTATCAGTAGACACTACTGTCATCCCTCCTTTCTTTGGCACACATTGAACTGGACTTACCCAAGAACTATCAGAGATAGGATAAATGATGACTGCATCCAACCACTTAATAATCTCTTTTTTAATCCCATCTTTCATGATCGGATTACATCGATGTTGATGCTCTATGGTGTCCTTATGATTCTCTTCAAAAAGGATCTTATACATGCAAATTGAAAGACTAATCCCCTTGATATCAGTAGTTGACCACCTCAATGCTCTAATATGCACTCTAAGCACTCTAAGTAATCTGACTTCCTGTTCATCATTAAAGGAAGAAGAGATAATAATAGGCAAAGTAGAGTTTTGGCCAAGAAAAACATACCTTAAATGTGAAAGGAGTTGTTTAAGCTCTAGAAGAGGTGGCTCCTCAGTAGAGGGTTTGGTTGGCATATCAGATAAAGGTCCTAAATTCTCGAATTTAGAATTGGATCTAATTGAATATGGTGAATTGAGCAACTTCAAACACTCAATAAACTCTTCATCATTCCTTTCGAAAGTGGATACTAGTGTTACTTCCAAAGGATCAACATGATAGCTTTCTATAAAAACTTTATTTGTTGCCTTATCTACCACATTTACTGTAAAACATTCATTAGATTCATTAGGGAATTTTATAACTTTAAAAACATTCCATGTTACCTTTTGGTCTTGATCTCTCATAGTAAGTTTGCTTTTTTTTTTTTCATTAATGAGAGTTCTATCCGTTTCTAGAAAAGGTCTCTCTAGAATGATGGGTATTTCACGATCTTCTTCCATGCCTAGAATTATGAAATCAGATAGGAAGATATATTTGTTAACTTTCACCAAGACATCATCAACAATGGCCTTTAGATATGTGTACGATCTGTCTGCCAATTGTAAAGTGACTGTCGTGGATTTTACCTCCCCCAAACCTAAATTCTTGTAAATGGAAAAAGACATCAAATTTATGCTTGCACTAAGATCACATAACACCCTCCCAAGAATTGGTTCCCAATGGTGCATGGAATAGTAAAATTTCTCAGATCTTTGAGTTTGGGTGGAAGTTTCTTTTGCAATATAGTATTGCACTCTTTAATAAGTGCAACAATCTCAAATTCACCCAATTTCCTTTTTTTGACAAGATATCTTTCATGAATTTGACATAACTAGGCATCTATTCCAAGGCTTTAGCAAAAGAAATATTAATGTGAAGTTTTTTAAATACCTCAAGGATTTTGGAATTGATTGTCAAGTTTTTGCTTTTGAAGATGCTATGGAAAAGGTGGTGATGGATAACCCTAAGGTTGTTGTTGGATCTTGTTGGCTTCTTTTTTATCTTTTTCTTTTTCTTTAGAAAAATCTGGCTCCTTTTCTATATGCCTTATCTTTCTACCATTCCTTAGTGTAATGGCCTTGCAATGCTTCTTTTCATCTTTTCTCGGATTGGGTTCAGTGTTACCTGGAAGCATTCCTAAAGGTCGATTATTGATGGAAGAGGTAATCTTCCTAACTTGCATCTCAATATTCCTGAGAGATGTTCCTAGGGTCTGAATGATATTATCTTGACTTTATTTTTTGCCTTCAGCTCCATAAACACATCTTCTATTGATGGCTTCCTTTCTTAAACTGGAACTTGGGCTTGTTCAGAGACTCGAGCTTACTGAGAAAATCTAGGCAGAGATGCTTGCGTATTTGCAATTGAAAGTCCTTGGTTATTATTCCAACAAAAGTTTGGATGATTTTACCAACCTAGATTATAAGTATTTGAATAAAAGTTATTATGTTGCCTATTATAATTTCCAACTTAGTTAACTAATTTAGAATAGTTAAAGCACTGCTCAGTAAAATGTCCATTCCCATATAATTCGCAAACCATAAAAGAACTTGGAACTAGATGTACACTCATAGCATCCATTTTCCTTGTGATTGTTGCAACTTTAGCATAAAATAAAGTAATGGCATCAGTTTCTTGAACTCCTGTAACTTTTCTTGGCAAACTTCTTTTGGTTGACTAACGATTATTACTGGGTACCATCTCCTTGACTAACTCATAATCGGTGATCTTCCCATAAATGAACCACCTGTTGTAGCATCAATAATAGTTCTTATTTGACTCATCATTCCATTGTAAAAAGTCTGAACTTGAAGTCATTTGGGAAGACCATGATGAGGACATTTTCGAAGTAACTCCTTGAATCTTTCCCAAGCTTCATACAATGATTTTGAGTCATACTACGTAAAGGAAGTGATGTCATTCCTCAAGCTTACTGTTTTAGCTAGAGAAAAATATTTAGCAAGAAACTCTTGAGCCAAGTCATTGCAGGTAGCAATAGAGCTAGTTGGAAGTGAATTCAACCAACTCTTTGCCCTATCCTGAAGTGAGAAAGGAAATAGTCTCAATTTGATGGCATCATCCGAAACTCTATTATGCTTGAAAGTATCTCATATTTCCAAAAAGTTCACCATTTGAGCATCAGGATCTTCACTAGGTAGACCACGAAATTGACCTTATGTCTAAATCATCTGAATAATGGCTGGCTTTATCTCAAAGTTGTTGGCTTGAATGGTAGGTCTCTGGATATTAGAACGAATGCTTTACGTAAGAGGGATAGCAAATTCCTATAGACACTTTGTGTCTTTTTCTTTAGCCATTGTATTATTTTGAGTCAAAGCTTGCAAATTCTTCATTCGACGTTGATGAAAAGGTTTTTTGAGTTCTGAATCCAAAGGGACAAGTTCCAAGTTTCTCGTTCTTCATATATAATGGCAAAAGGTACCTAAAAAGTAACAATAAAAATAAAAAAAAATTAAAGATTAAATTTGCTTAGTATTAATATTAGTGAAATAATTTAATAAAACAACTCTCCGGCAACGGCACCAAAAACTTATCTTCAAATTTATACCACGCAAGTGCACTTATCGTAACAAGTAATATACTAATGAATAAAGTATCATCCCACAAGGAATTGTACTAAATCTGCTAAGTACTAAAATTAACATAATTTAATCTTACTCAAACAAATAACTAAAAGATTATTAATTAAAATTAAAATTAAACTAAATTAAATTTAACTAAATAGCAAAGAAATTTAAATGAAGTTTTACTTAATCAATAATAAAAACCTAGGATTACAATTTCCCTCAACACTTTATTTGAATACGTTTTATTCTCTTAACGTGACCAATGATATTGAGTTGTTAATCTAGAGTTCTAATTTATTTATAAGTATCTTTCAATGGTCTTATAAAAATATCTCTTTAAACCAATTTACTATATTCCTATGCAAATTGAATTAAAAGAAACTTATTAAGCTTAGACTCTAATTTGGTTATATATAGCATGATCGTATATTCCTATCTAACATGCAGATCAATTCATCCTAATAAATGAATATGAACCATATGTCATTCAATCCAAGTCTAAACCAAAATTCCCTTTTCCAAGTTCATTAAGGTCACCAAATCAATCTAATTGGTGGCCAAGCAACTAAAAGCATTAAGAACTAGATTAAACAAACAACTCAATTTTAATTAAATCAAGAAAAAAAAATAAAATAATCTAAACTACATGTTAAGTTCCATTGTAATCCTAGAAAAATAAATTTAGCTCATATTGATTAAATAAAAACAAAACAATGAAGTTTCACTATCATAAATATTACAATAAAGATAAAAAGAAGAAAAGAAAAGGGAAAATTGAGAATTGTTAAATCTCAATCTTCAACTTCTTCGATCTTTCTCCTATTGAAAAATCTTGATAGCTTCTCTTCTCCCTTAAAACTAATATCTATAAAGTATCTAGGAATGCCTTTAAAATCTAAACTTAAAAATCATATTAATAGGTAAAACCCTAAAGTAAAGAGACTTAATTTGCAAGTAACTTGAGCATATATTTTTGGAATTTTCTAACTTGAAATCACCTTGCTTTCTTAAGTCCATTTTCCTTTTTCATTAAGTTGTTATATTTTTGGAAGCTCCTTAGGGTTTTGACTTACCAAAATATGAAAATTATTTAAATAACTAAGTAATTAAAATATAAAGAAAGTAAATAAGACAAAATTAAAAACTATTAAAAATAAATAAAATATTACTAAATTAAAACTAATAAATATGAATGATATTTAAATAAAAATCTTTAAGGCCTAGTTGATTTAACATGCATAATGAGACTAAATAACTCTATTTTATAGGGTTATCACATCATAAGAGGGTCAATCCTTACTTTTGATTTTAATCAACTCTAGGACCCTTTCACATGATCTCTCAACATGGACCTTGGATTTTATTTTTATGGGTTTTGTAACCTTTAAAATATGAACTCGGATAGGTGACTAATCTTACCTAGACAAATAGATTGGTGGCGACGCCAAAACAATTATTTGTTCCATAACAACTATTTAGGATTAAGTCAGGTGGGCAATTCATCTCAATGTCTTGTTCTCAAACATGAAAATTAACAAAAATAATAATTATATGGCCTCTAAAAATAGAATAATGATATGTAGATATACACAGGGATGAGAGGCACACCTGCCTTTAAAGTTGGGGTGGTCAAGATTCATACACGGGCCTTGTTGCGACACTAAAACAGCAATATGTTGCTATAAATTTGCTATATTTTTAGAGGTTTATTGGGAGGAAGACAATAATGTTTGAGTTGAATTAGGATGGCTAGGATAGCCATGCATGGAGTAAACTTTTAGTTGGACAACGACTCCCTAAAAGGATGTCTTCCATTAAAACTCTTACTTATCATCAAACACCGAATTATGTAATTATGTTAATTTTCTTAAATCGTTTAAGGTATGAATTGGATAATATAATAAGCATGGAATTAAAATCCAATTAAATTCTTTAATTGAAAAATATATTTAATTTAAATGATTAATTCTAGTTCAAGTAGAATTTGTTCTAATAGGATTAGAATAAATGTTAATCATGTAAGAAAATTGCTTTCTTAGTTAAATTAAATATGGATCAATTACTAAGACTTCAAACATTTTGGAAAATTAGTTTCTTAAATAGTTTAGGAAATATTACATCTTAAATGGTTTGTCTAAATTAAGACAAAATTATCTAAAAGTTAGATATTATCCTAAATAACCTTAAAGTTAGGTGATGTCCAATTTAATATCTTAAAATGTTTATTTTTTTAGAAAATAAGTTTTCTAAAATGGATGGTTTGTCCGAATTAAGAAAAAGTTATCTAAAAGTTAAATAATGTCCTTAGATAATAAGTAATTTAAGACAAGTTTCCTAAAAGTTAGGAATTTAATTAAAAATATTTTAATTAAATAACCAAAATTACTAAATAATTTGATAAATCATTTCAAATTTTTTGATGAGGTATATGTAAATGACACACAAGATCACTAAGTGATATTGGCTATGCTTATATTAATTCATGCTTATAACATGATTATGTTAGCATAAGGATGATTATGGACTAGACCTTATATGACTAGGTTGTGGATGGTTGAAATTTTCTTTTGGTTTTTATTTTATAAATAGAATCTGTAAACCTCGCCTTCTTTTTTAATTCTGGATTGTAAATTCTCTTTTCACCTAACTCCCTTTAAATTTTACTTGAGGTTTTTTATAATGATATGTAATAGTTACATAGGACTTGTAAATTTAGATTTAAGATAAGATTAGAATTTATGTAAATAAAAGATATAAAAAAGATGGTGCCAAGACGAAAAGGCCAGGAAGATCATCATCAAGACTTACGAAGACCTTGTATGATATCCCTAGGACTTTAACACCAACTAGTTTCCTAATGGCTCAAAGAAACTAAATAGATAAAGTCCATAATTATCCTAGTAGATTGCATTTGTTAGATTTATTTTTGAATTTATACATATGTGATATATGATTGAATAAATGCTAAGCATGCTAATCAAACAAAGCAATAAGATCTTAGATAAATGATTCAAAATCCCTTATAAAATATTATGTCCATGCTTAAGCATGATCAAATGCCTTCTTTTGTTCATGACAAGATACCCAAGTTTTGACCTTAGGGATTTGTTGAGCTGACCCAAGGTCCCTTCCACTCGAGCTGCTTGAGTTACGAATAATGGGTCTTACTTAACTAATGTTGTATTGTCTAGATGTGTGCAACTTGACCGCATGGCATTAGAGGTGACAGTTAGGTGAAAAACATACAATGTATTTAGGGAAAGAGTTGCCACCTAGCTGATCTAGGAGTTGCATAGAGATATAAGTGGTAAATAAAGTTACCTACCTAATTAATTCTTTCATGGTTTGTTGAGTTGACTCACGGTCATGGAAAGATGAAAAAGGTGCCTAGCTCATTAAGAAGATTCAAACATTGAACTTCTCGTATTATAGTTAAGGCCTATAATGTTGATAAAATATTCAGGACAATCATTAAAGTTATAAACCCTTATTTAATGATTAAAATTGCAAATTATTAGCTCCAAAATGTTTTGGTTCAAAACAGATATAAACATAACATGACTAATAGACTATCGCTAAGTAGCATATGTGATGCTAATCAGCCTTAATAGGCCAGACTTTATTGACTAAGGTCACTTTGAATGGCATATCCAAGAATAACCCACTAGGTCAGGGTTAGTCTATCAAACTCATATTGATGACCTTGATTGAGCTAACATTATGATTATAAATAGTATAACCCCTGAACTCCAAAAAGAACGAATTAGCTATTTAAGCTCATTAAATTATCCAAAACATTAAAGAATTATTCTAAAAGGATAATCATAATCAAAGGTTTGACATCCTTGGTGGTGAATTGCTCCTAAGCAAGATGTAAAAAGGAGCCTAATTAGGCCTAATATAATAGGATGTATTTCAAGACTTGAGCACTTTAGATGGGTAATGATCCATGCATTGTCTATGTACTATCTTTTGAAAAAAGACAATGAAAATGATAAAAGGAATATGCCAACATAGTGGACAATTAGATTAATAGAGTTTGCAAGGAAAATTTTGATATGATAAAATTAAAAAATTCTTAGAAGTTTCAATATTAGATATACATTGATATTTATTCACTCCTCTTAGTGTATAATACCTAGAAGTTCCCTTAAATATGTATGACATATTGTAAGGCCTAAATGAAAAGAGTAGTGAAGATGGACCATAAATAATGGCAACCTTGTTGATGTTGATCACAAGCTTGCCTTCTTGGTTAATCTTTCTGAAACATTATCTTGATTTATTTGTAAACATAATATGTTTAGTTGGCATTCAAATACCAACTAAGGATGATTGGTGGCATTCAATGTCGAGTTTGGATTCAATCCTCATTAAATAAGTCATTAATCATAGAATTTATTCTATGTTATGGTGACATTATTATTTAACATACGACTTGAGATAGTATTAAGAATACTAAATAGCCTATAACTTATAGGATTCAAAATAGTTTTCTAATCTAATTCCCTTTAAATCTACACATGTAGGATTTAGTGGGAGGTAATTATGATTCTTTAAAAGTTAAAGGTCATAATTTAACTTAGTGATAAGTAGCCCTGATTTTAAAGTGCAATTATTTGGAAAGTGCTCCAAACTAAAAAGGATTCCATGTTATACCGTAAAGGTCATGAACAAACTATTTTGTTTAGGCTCACAAAAGGAGTTATATTTGGATCCTTAGCTTACAAACTAATAAAAAATTCCTAATAGTTGTTAAACTAACAACTAAGCCATATGATTATAAGCTAGGTCTCATTGTGATCTAAATAGATTATGACTTTAATGATGACATTATCATGAATGTAACCAAAACATATTCTCATAATAAAGCTTTGTCTAAGTTGAGACACAATTGTTAATCAAAAGAGTTCGGCATTAGATGCATTAGTGATTAGCTTAGTGCAAATGGAGGATGTTAGTATATGTCTTTGAGCCAACCATATTGGACGAGGCATATATAAGTTAATAATGCAAACTAATCACTTATGTTAGTGATTCAAGGTTTTCCTTCATGTTAGTGGCAAGGTTGACAATCATGCAAACATTAATTTGATGAAGCCCAAGAAACATTATGGCCTTGCAAAGTTAGTAATAAGTTATGACAATGAGATCCTTATATATCAAAGTTGTATTTTTAAAAACATTCTTAGTCATTATATTGTCAAGATAGGGCATTGACAATGCACAAAGACTAGTATATACTGAGCCTCCATGCATTTGATGCATGCAACTCTTTGATCTCGTAGAAGTTAAAGTATAAAGATACTTAGGGATAGCATATCGGTGCTTAATTTATGGAAAAAAGTTCACGAAACATGGCCCATTTCATTTGGTATAAGTCACTCAAGTGTCTATGGAATATGTTTTCATGTGCCAATCATGTATATTAGTCCTCAGCCTTATGATACCAGGTCATCTCGTATGAGAAATGTCATACATTGATTTATCTAAAATGGGTCCACAATGAATTGATTTATCTAAAGACCATCTAAAGATACTTATGAATAAATTAGAACTCTAAGTTAACAACTTATTATCATTATTCAAGTTAAGGGGGTTAAACAGATTTAAATGAACTGTTAGAAGAAATTGTAATCTTAGGTTTTTTAAAATTTATTATTTATTATTTGCTTTATTATCAATTTTATTTATTTTTTAATTGTTTTTTTGAATAAGATTAAGTTATTTTAATTTTAGCACATAACAAATTTGTTATCAATTCCTTGTAGGACTGACACTTTACTTTATCACTATATTACTTGTTTACAAGACATTCACTTGCATGGAAATCCAACGGTACGGTATAGCTTTGTCCTTTTTATAGGGAAAAAGGGATAGGAATTGGATGACTATTTTTAGTTGTCGCCTAAACTGGAGTGGCTTTGGCATTTGGTTGGTTGACAAACAAGACCAATGGCCTCCCAGCCTAGCACTATAAAGGGAGCTTTTTCCATTTCTATCATTAACGTTGATAGACACGCTTTCAACTTTTTCCTTATAGAATTCAATTTTTGAGTGATCCATAATCCTTTGAACCATCTTTAGGAAATTTGAGCAGTGTTATAGGGTGTGACTTTGCCTATAATGGCAACAAAAGAGTTCAGTAGTTTTTTCACCGACCTCTGATTTTTAATACTATCCTGACTGTCACAAAAGCTTGCCATACTTTGCTCATTGGTGTTTTAACCTCCATGATATTTTCTTGACATAATAACTTTTCCTATTAATTATTACATTTACCTTTGGCTCTACCTGGTTTGGAAGTGGATTGGCTCCAATGTTTGTCCGAGCCCTTGTTCGACCTTAATCAGACCTTTTTCTTATAGACTCTACACTTTCATTTTGAAAAATGTGTAGTCTTTCATGGAATGGCCTTATGCCTCAACATGGTACTATAATAAACATTTTCATCATACCACTTGGAATACGAAGTCAATCTCAAATTTATGAACACCTAGGCCACCAACTTGCTGGGTAATAAGCAAGAATAAATCTCCTTGAAGGAATAAAAGAGCAACTTAAAGTGTTTCCTATCCCGAGGTGCCTATTAGTTGTTATGGGCCCCAACATTATTAGTATTGTGAGCTTGAGCATTCTACCAAGTGTTTTTAATAGGATTCGATGCAAAGCTCATTTTTTGGTTAAATCCAATAGAGTAGAACAATTATGGCATTGGTGAGTAAGGTTTAAAGCTTGTACAGGCCATGTTAGAGAAGTACATACTCTGCACCAGATACAAATTCTGAGCGAATTTAGTCAAACTCTCCTTGATAGCATTAACTTCCTTCTCTTTAACCTTGGTGGTAGTCTTTTTGTTCAAGCTAAATGATTCTCTTCCTAATATCTTGCCACTTGTTATGGTATTATCGATAATCTCACCCGATATGACCATATTCAGCAAAATTCTTTATGGCGTTCCCCTCTAACTTCTCATAATAGGGAGCTCATAAAGTGTCTGCAAACATAACCCTTATTTTTTCTCAATTAGGGGAAGGTGAACTAAGCAGTTTTTTCCTTCCATCTTTGAGCGTATTATCTAAAGCTTTTCATGGCTCTCTTTTCCATATTCATGAGAAAAAGTCAATCCAAGGACCAGCCACATACATGTATTGATCCAGAAATGCAATGGCTATATCGACTCATTGTTGGATTTTAACCTGGTCAAGCTCTATATACCAATGAGCAGCTACCTGAATTAGGCTATCTTATAAGTAATGTAAAAGCTTCTTATTCTCCTTATACCCAACCATCTTTCTATAGTACATGCAAAGGTGGGCAATGAAATTTATAGTCTCATTATATTTTTCAAAATTTAACACTATAAATTTAGGTGGGATGATGAGATTGGAGACTAAAACCAAAGATTTAGCGCTTATGATCTCAAATTTAATGCTATCTTCCACTGCCCTAAAACACATTTCTAATAAATAGTACTTACTTGTGTCCTCAATGGCTTCAAAAGGATTTAAACCCTTCGATTCTTCATGCTTTACCTGTTCATCAAGGTTTAAAACTAATGGTCTCACTAGTGAAGAGCTATGCCCTGATACCTACGAATCACATAAGGTGTAGCTATTGGGTTTATGTAGATAAGTGCTGCTGAGGGTTGCTATTCATGTGATGCCACTTCATAAGCATTAGTGGCCTTAGTACCACCATTTAGATCATTTTTAGGATGAACTAGTCCTTTACTTATATCAACAGTACTTGTTTGTCCCTTATCTTTCAAAGAGGTGGACTATAGCTTAGTTAACTCTATTATCAAAACTTACAATTCCTCATTCTTTCATTTTTTCTTAAGATTCCCTAACACGAGTTCCTATCATTCAATACAAGCTTTATGATCATTTTCCATAGCTTTTAGATGATTGTAAGTGTTATATCAATGGTGAATAATAGATTCCATGTTTTAAAGCACTTTACACTTTAGCTTTATGCTGGATTAGACTTTCATGGCATATTATTAATATGTTTGATGAAATGATGATAAGTATGGAGTCATGATAGTAAATGATTATTGACATGAATAAATGAATAAAGCAGCAAAAGAATTGAGTTAGTTATGCAAATAGGAGAGGGACAATTGGATTACAAGATAGCTTTACCAATAACGTCTTTCATAAGGGAACAAAATAGTTTATTACACATAATTACATTTGAAAGTGTCTAACACGATTACATTAGCTAATTACATGTTCAAAAAAAAAACAACAGCCTATGTTCATGGTCTCTAGTGGGCACGATATCTCATCTCAAGGACTTGGCTATCTCGATCATGTCATGTGCCTCTATTTGGCCTATTTGAATTTTCTTAGTAAAACAGCAATGGTTGTCCTAATAATTTTGACACCTTGATTGACTATCCATTACCATTCTCATTCTCATTGCTCTAAGGCTCTCATTAGCCCCTCAATGTGGTCCTAACAAATTTCCAAAGATTGTTTTAAGTCTTGAATCCTGAGTGCTAGAACTCTATTATCAAACATGTCTACTTTAAAATCTTATGCCCAAGCTTTAAGATGTTTGTTCCTTCTTTTATAGGTCGATGTGAGGGCATGGGCCTTATGAGCTTCTTTCTATTAACCTTAACCTCTTTTTTCTATTGATTTAACTCCTTATCGAGGGTAGTAAGCTCTACCCCCTACTTAGCTAATGATCTACCGATGCACCGGTATTATTTCATCTTCAGATACCTCATAATCCTTCCTCATACTTTCAATATCCTCCTTGACGTGATCTTTTTCTTTAATAATCCTATTCATCTCCCCATCCCAAAAGTAGATGTCTATTTTTAGCTAACTTTTTTCCTCTTGTAAATAAGTGATTTTCATGGCAAACGTTGCAGTTCGATCTTAGAAGGAGACTTGCCAACTAGGACTTGGGCTATTACAACATGGGATAATGGTAAGGTGTCATTGATACAGCAAATCCTTCACTCATCATACATCGAAATCATGTCCTTTCCTCGCCAGTACCTTTCTATGTAGTAGACTTGCCTCTAAGCATGCATGGAAGGTTAACTAGACTTTTAACTTGTATTTGGCTTCACAATAGTTAAAGTCATAGTGCTCGAGGTCTTGAATGAACAAGATGAATTACCTATGCTAAAACTATCATAGAACTAGGAAAGGTGCATGGCTAGCACTTCCTCACAATCCCATAGATGGCATGCAACTATGATCTTTGCATCTGTATATGATTGATTAAGGGAAAATCATCAGGGCCTTCCATGCAACCCTTTTTCTTTTGAGATTCTAAAACTTCTTGACCCACTGTTCCTTAGACTTATCTTAAGGGCATTCTTTCTGAAAAACTTCAGAGAGAGACCAAAATTAAGTAAGAAATTAAGTAACGTTCTTTTCTCTTCAACCTGAAAGTAGATATCAAGCTAAATGTGAAAAAGTGAGGCACATCAGATGAATCAACCTATCCCCATTTTCTTATAAAAACTAAGGGCTTGAATAGTCTCAATAATAATGATAGATGCAGGGTTGATATTATAGCACAATTAAGAGAAGAAATCTATGGCTGCTACCTCCACATAGTCTATGATTTTCAAGAATATATCCGATCTGTATATTATGAAAGCATAGATATCCCTAATTTTCCTTGCATCGATGAGCTCACCATTGCTTCCCTCAGACTAACCTAAGAAATGCATTCTCTATTCTCTTTCATCTTGACGTGGCTATTGATCTATGACTCTATGGCTTTCAGGATCCAAGTTAATCTCTTTTAGTAAAGTAAAGGCTGTAGCACTTTGCAATATATCATATTAGACTTTGCCCCTTTAATGTTGAGCAATTTAGTGTATGCATTAATAGTGGGAACCAAATCTTCTCTGTTAAAGGTGATGCATCGATATGCCAAATTCTAGAACTGTGATGTTACTTGCAATAGGCCAAAACCCAACTAGACTTAGAGTAAGAGGGCTATATCCCCATATCTCTTTATGAATTACTCTATCTTAGTATTAACCTCACTAGCCTAAATCGAGCTAATCATTTTGATGATACCTAATTTTGACTCTTTCATGAGTCGTGAGACATAACCGATGTGTGGACATCCCTATTTTCATGTTGTCAACCTTTTAACCAAGCTCTAATTTCTTCAAAAGATTGAAAAACAGAAGCGAACTATTGCTTCATGAACAACACCCCTTATTGAACCTTTATTCAGTTGTCCCATGATCATGATTGTGATGAAATGATGCATGCAACATCAAAAGAAACAATAGGTTAGTGTGAAGACAATGATAATAAACAAAACTAATGAAAACAATGAAAACAAAAATAAATCATAGAAATTGCCCCAAAAATAGGCATTATGATGCTTGAGGGCAGACATAATAGTTACAAATATTATAATAATCTATGTATACACAGATGGTGCAATGACATGTTCTGGTTAAAAATCTCCCTTATTGAAGTGATATAGTACATTGCAGGGACAAAGACTAATCACCTAAGTGGTGATGTTCCTTCATCATAATCTATGGCAAGTATATGTTAAGCAATCATTGGATAGCATAACGGCTTATTCGGGTTGGATATAAATTTTTTGAGGGTGACATGGGGTTTTGTCGGTGACAGTATTCACTTATCACCATTTACTTATTGAAAAGTGTTAGTCATCGATTGGACAACATAATGGCATGCAATAGTGAAGAAATGAGACATGAGATGTCTTAAAGGTATGAAATGACAAACATAGGTTTTAATGTTTGTTCATCATTACCTACGAAATTGTAATACATAAGAGTAAAAGTAAGAAGTGTTCCTCTAAGTGTTATTATTCTTCAGTTATTCTAGTAGAACTCTAGTATGGTTTAACATGATTTGGCTTATACAATTCATTATACGAGGTTTGAGTTGACATCTAAATTGATATCTGAAACACTTTTTTGTTAGACAAGGACAACTAAGGCGCCTTAATCTTCAGCCCATAGTAGGCTTGGTGAAACAAGTTTGATCTGGTGGATGTATTTCTTTATGCAAGTGCAAAGGGTTACTCATGAAAGACAGGTAATTTACACCTCGAAAGTTCTTAATATGCCTATGCATAGAGTTACTCATGAAGACAAATAGCTCAGTTCCTCCTAGTATTTAAGACGCTAACCCAACCATGGAGTTCAGTGAAAATCTAATGCAAATACATATGCACAATGTGTGTCAAGAAAACAATCAAATCTTTTTGACCCTATTATTACTGTACTTATCAAATCATTATATATTTGGGAACAAGGTAGTCCTTGACGATTACAAGATAAAAATTATGAAAAGCAAAATATTAGTAGATGAAGATGAAAAGGGATTATAGTTAAATAATGATCAAAATTGAAAAAACCTAGAACCAAGCAGACATGGCTAGTCATAGGCCTAACTCTCTTAATTGTCCCCAACTAAGTCACCAAGATGTCATTATGTGCCCCTATCCAATCCCTCAGATGATGCATGGACTTAAAAGCGGCATCGTTGGGATATCCCTTGATTGGGATTTAGATTAGGCATAATCCAGTGAAACTAGGGAGAAGGCTATCAGACGAATTGTTCATCCAACTGGACTTGGATGGCTACCATGAAGTGGGCAAAAACTTAGAGTTGCCACTGATAATTTAGGCTAGGCGTAAGCGAATACCTATTGAAACCAATATTCTAAGTCACAAAACTCAAAAAATCAATTATAAGGTTTATAAGGTCCAGAGATTTGTTAGATGGGTTCGAATTTGTTGATTGGTTGGGCAAAAATGGCTTAAACACAATTTGAATTGCTGATTTTAAAGGTTTCAGATACTAAAAGTTTGAAAAATTGTAACCCCCACATTTGGGCATGTCCAAGGCAAATAAGGTATCATTGGAAAGGTAATTTGATGCACTTTAAGGGAAAAATATCAAAATATTTGAGAAAAATTGTTTAAGGTTCAAATATGATGTTTCAAGTAAAACAAAGGAGTTTTTCCATTTTTGGATTTCCTAGAACTAGGTCGAAGTATAAACATTCGAATGTCCATAACAAAGATAGTTAGTGACAATGGCTTCATAAGCCTATTTACACAATCCTGGAGTAATTTAGGACAATGGAATAGCCCATTAACCAAGTCGTTAGCAAAAGGGTAATAGACCTCAAAATCAAGGCTCCAACACTTTAAAGCAAGTAAAAAAAGGATAATTTTATTTTGAAAATTAGAATATTTAGTCTCATTTACCCATGAATCCAGACATAGAAAGGTTGTTTTATCCCCTAATTTGGAGGATCAATTAGTGAAGACATTAAATCCATGTTAACCTTTATTTACTAAAGGTAACATAGACTTAACTTAGGGTTTCTTTGAAGACATATTTTGATAGCAAATAGACACCAAATGAAGGCATCAAGAAGGCTTTTTTAATCATGTAAAGCATGTAAACATAGCACCATGGCAAACATATGTCGGAGCAACAACAAGATAACATTTTTATCATATAAAACAAACAAAAAATGCAAGAAATACAGCAAAAGTGCATGAACATTTAAATTGATGCTTATGACAACATAAAAGATAGTATGAACATGTGTGAAAATGTTTCCATCGTATGAAACAAATGGTGGAAAATATGTCGGAGCAACAACAAGATAACATTTTTATCACATAAAACATACAAATAATGCAAGAAATACAACAAAAGTGCATGAACATTTAAAATGATGCTTATGACAACATAAAAGATACTATGAACATGTGTGAAAATGTTTCCATCATATGAAACAAATGGTGGAAATTTCCTTTTATAGCATTAAAGAGATGATTTTTATGCCATCAAGGCATGCAAAACAATATCAAGCTTAATAGAACATCAAAGCATCTTGAAAAAACAAAGCATCATCAAAGATTACATGTGAATGATGGTGAAGAATGCCAAAAATCAATGAAAGAGTGGTTGTTCTAAGATGAGCAAAGAAAAATATGTTTTTTAGGCATTCAAGCAACATAAAGCATTATAAACTTAAAATATCATTAAAAAAAACTCAAAGATGCATGTTTACTTAAGAAAATCATCGTTTCATGAGGATTAGTTAGCTAAGATGGCATGAAATGTGTGTAAATCAAAATAAAGAGAAAAGTGTAAAAAATATACTAGCAAATCTTGTAAAACTCATTTTTCTCTTATTAACTCAAAGTAGTGATTTTTGTGTCCCTATGGTTTTCCTGAGTTTTTTGATTTTTGGCTCAGTTTTTTTTTCCTTTACTTGCTATAGATAAGCAAAAAGAAATAGCAAAGATGAGCTTTAAGGTAGCATTATGGATGAAGAAAAGTTTTGTAAGGGGAAAAAATGGGAAATGAGGGCTTTGGGGAGGTTTATAGGGCTACTTGGAAAAGCTACAAAAATGAGAAGTGGTTCTTTAAAAATGTATCTAAAGTCCCCCTTTGTTGAGCCAAAATTAGCTCTTTTATGGACACACGATCAGCAAAAGCTTATGAGCCAAAAAATAATGGCATTACATGTACCATGCAATAGCCCTAGGTGGTATGCTCAGCTGTCTCAATTTTGTACTAGCTCTAGTAGCCAAGGTGGTGCAACAGAGAGGTTTAAGTAGTTTGCAAATTGGGAAAAGCAAAGCATACCCCTAAACAAGCTATATTTTCATGAAAGTGTCCTATTTTCTAGTCATTTTAGGCCTCAAAAATTCATTTGATCCAATCATAAATCCAATGATGAGGCCTACTATGAATTTAGATGATTTTTGGTGCAAAAAACAAGATTAAATTAGATTTTTAGATCAATGTGCAAAGCTAAAAGATGCCATGACCAAGGTAAAATCGCTTGTCTGTATAGATACAAGGTGTTTTATATCGATACATCTCAACAAAAACCCAAATCGTATCAATAGTTTGAGCTTAGTACCAAGAAAAGGTAGTTGTATTGATACTATCACTCATATATCAGTACCTATTGGCCAAAATCGTGATTTTAGCTATCATAAACATGTATTGATACCATGGCCCATTTATCGATACATCAGACAAGTATCAATACAATACCCTTCCTATATCAATACAATAGCAAACTTTTGAAAATTTGATGATGTGGGGGTCCCATATTAAGACATAAAAGTTGTGTATCAATACATTTATGCAATGATACAAATTTTCATACCTTTGACTGTCTGAATACCTAACCTTAACTGGGGATGGTGGGGAACTGATCCACACTCCTTCAAATTGCTCTAATGGTGTTTCTGGTGATAACTTTAAATGCCTTGAATGTTGGCCTATACAAAATAGGGTGTCTATAGTAGTCTAGGTTTTCTATCCAAAATTTGAACATAACATTTTTTGTAGTAATCGAAATCACTGCCAAAATATTATTTTATCCCAACGTTATATTAATTTTGATCTGTTCATCACAGGAACATAAAGAAGCATTAAGCATATCCTAGACAAAATGGTATTTATTGTTCATTGCCTTGTTCTTGATACTCAACAATAACTAAAGAGAGGCAACTATAAATGCCCTATTTTGTTCGGACCATCATCCAAGGCATCAAAGGTCATTATTTAGAGCATTTTTTAGGCCATTTGGATAAGCACAGTCAATCATCCATCATTTCTAGCTAAGATAAGGTGTTTGAAGAGGCAAAGGTGCATAAAATCCACATTTTCATAAGTAGGTATTAATACATGACCCTTATATATCGATATAATGCCTTCATGTCATCAAAACCCTAAAATCCACTGTTTATATTAATAAAGGAGGCCATGTATTGATACATTTGTCTAATGAATAGATATAGTGGCATTTTGATCGATACAAAGTTATGTCATAGCTAGAATAGCAAGTTTTGGCTAAAAATGTATCTATACACAAGTGGAAGTATCAATACAGCCTCAATTGTATCGATACAATCTTCACTGTAGCGATGCACCTAGGCAAAATTCATTTTATGTATCAATACAAAATTTTTTGTATCAATACAGATAGGCAAAATTTACTCAGTTCATGCTATTTTCACCTTTTTGCACCATGACATTAGAACATGAATTTGGTCACGACCTTTGCTCCAAAAATCCATTCAATCTTAGACATAACTTCCAAAAAATCTTATGGATTTCATTTTTTGGGCTTTAAACCTTGGATTATAACATTTTTGAATGCTCCATTAAGCTTGTTATAAGGGCATTTCATGCTATAATACGGATTAATAAGGGCAAACTAGACCTTGCTTATTATGTTAGCTTATACATGGTCTTCTACTACCAAGGCTGTACATCAACCAATGAAATGCCAAAGCTTACTCCTTGGTACAATGAGACACCATGTTGTACAACATAAATCTTCTAAATGCCCAAACTTTGCTAGGTTTTTTATGGTTGAGATTAAATCCTATATAAGATATATTATATGCATAGCCAAAAAAAGAATGCACACAATTTACAACAGCCACCACCCTTAGAAAAATTCTATTCCCGTGGCTCTCCCTAAACACCTTCCAAAAACCCTCCCAAAACCTTATATTTTTATCACATTTCCTCTCAAAACTTTTTTTCATTGATACTACAACCACCAAGTTCATTCTTGCCACCCTTTCTTGCTAATCTATAACAAAGGAAGAAAGAAAGTGAGCTATAAGTGCAAAGCTCAATATCATTAGCAAGGTTCTCAAGCTTTTGGGTATATTTCATCCGCTTTATCCATTCATTTGCTTGCCTTTTTGAATTTTCATCACTATAGTAAGCCTTAATATGCAAATCGTGACTTTATTGTAGGATATTCATGCATTTTATAGCCTTGGTTATGGTAAACTTAGACTTTTGATGCTTTGTTAATTCTTTTACCATGTTTATCTTTGCTTTTATGCTAAGTTTGTTTTTAAATTTCAATGCTATCTTGAAGATTCTAGTTTTCTTGTTTAAACATGTTCATCTCCTCGTCCATGGCTTAATTCTTGATATCATTCATGAAGCTAACATCTCCATGCATCCTCTTCTTTATTTCCTTGCATCTTTATCATCATTTTCATGTCAAATGTTTAAACATGCTTTCTATGTTTATTGTCATCAATGTCATATTTAGTTCACCACATACTTGTCAAAATGCTTGTTTGATGCTTGTCAAAAATCTATTTTCAAAACCCTCCAAGTTAAAGCTCTATTAACTTTAATAAATAGATATTAAATTGGGCTTAAGGTTTTCTATCTATTGGTCCTCCAATCTTGGGGAAAAATTAAGCTTTCTAGGTCTAGATTTAAGGTCAAATGAGGCTAAATATTCTAATTTTTAAAATAAAATGTCCCTAAAATTGTCCCAACTTGCTTTTGGACATGGTTAATGGGTTACTCCATCATGCCAAAATACTTTTGGATTGTGCAAATGAGTTTGTGAAGCCATTGTCACTTACCTCTTTGCCATAGACTCAAACATCCATAGGGTTTGGGCTAAAAGCCCTAATTATCAAGGTAATGGAGTTTGGCTATGAATTAGTCCAACTTAAGCTTGCTACTGGACTAAACATATGGTGTTGCCATAATTTGTGTGCTAATGTGCTAAAATATTAATATGTTACTATTTAGGCCTAATCTTGAACAAGCTAATTAAAATAGTTTTAATTAGGCTCTAAGGAACACTCCAAGTTGACGCCACCTGTAGGGATTGTTTAATGGTTCTAGTTCATTCATTAAACAGTTAAGACTAGTCCAAAGGGGTGTTGTGCCAAATAACCCTTAGTGAAAAATCCTAGCTCTCCTTAAACGCTTCCACGCCAACCCCTTTGCTTTCTTAAGGCCTCTATATGATGATTCACATTTCAGGTGATCTCATAGTGTTTTTGATTATGAAGGTAGAAAATTTGTTTTCTATCCTAGTTGAATCTACCAGCATCAAGAATTATGATTTTTGGATAATTTATTAGCATCAACGTGAAATAGCCACTTCCTAATGAGATTGTTTTTCCTTCTCCATGGCACAATAGGTGAGGTAAACGTTCTTAGATCATATTAGATCTATACCCATTGCTAGTTATCCTTTGGTTAAGGCTTGAGAAGCCTTTTAGCTAGCACTGGAGAATAACCAGGCCTGGAGAAGGTTTCAATGGATTACCGTTAGAGGCAGGACACTTGTCCTACTCATGATTTTGGATTTCTTCTTAGGAGGCTTGGCACCTAGCATAAGCGATCTCTGAGATCTAGAAAAAACTCAAGATTATGATATCTTTGAGTTAGGTAATCTCCAAACATATAATTGTTTAAATTTTGGTTTAATTCAGATCCATTTACCACATGTAAAACCCTCTATAAGAGATCCACGGGAAGTCTGGCTTTTCTGCTTGTACTTGTTTCTGCTACTAATATGATTTTTTATGAATTTTTAAATGCTATTTTTGCATAAGGTCAGACTTCACTGAGAATAAGATTCCTAGCAAATCTAAGCCTTGGATGCATTTTTGAATATGTAATGCTTACCAAAATGCCATAGATAATGCATGTTTCATTGCCTTTTGTGATTAATGCCTAGGATATATTTAAGTTCACTATATGTTTGTTTAAACGCCTTTTAGATATGCCTATGTTTGAATGCTCACTGCCTTGAGAAAAATATCCCCAAGTTAGGCTAGCATTTGTCTCAAAAAAATAAGATTAATGTTGGCCTAATGATTTCCATAGATCAGTTCATCAATCTTAGGGCAAAATCAAGCTTCACATTTGGATTCATGGCTTAGTAAGGCAAAAAAAATCTATTTTCAACCTTGCAAAATATTTACTCACTGATGTTAGTTAAAATGTCTTAATCATGAGCCTTGGTGATTTTACCCTTAATGACATGGTTAATGGGCAATCTATTATTCCATTGATTCACGACATTAGAATAAGCCTACAAAGCAATATCATGGACCTCAGTTTCAAACATTAGTATGTTTGTAACCTAAGTCTAGCATTACAAAGCTCAAAAATTAATATAGTTGCTCTATTTAGTCACTAACAGTAATGTCCCCAAAGTAAAAAATTATTTTCAAAGCCAAAATGATTTTTATGGATTTTCTAGTATCTTTCCCTCAAAAGGAGTCGAGTTACCTTTTCTATGCTATCTTGTTTGCCTTATAATGAGCCCAGATGAGGAAGCTATGATTTTTTTAAATATATGTTGTCTAAAAGCCTAAGATCAGCAACCAGATTGTGTTATGGCCACTTTTGGCCTAAAAAATAATTTTTTTTATATTTTTTAAATAGTTTTCCTAAAAACTACATGACATTAACTTTTTGGAAAGATATTGTTTAGAATTTAAAAATTTTGAACGAGTCCAGGGTGATTTTTTGAAGTTCACTACACTTAATCCCTAGAAGTGCTGCTAGTGCAGAACCAAATTTGAATTTAAAAATTATTTTCCCCTAGAAAGTTATTTTTTAGGATTTTTTGGATATTTTCATGTTAATCCTTGTTAAGTTACCTTTCCAATGGTATTTTGCCATTTAAAACCTTCACATGAGCTTTGAATAAATTCAAAAAGTTGAACAACACTATGTTGTCCTTCGTTTTGAACTTTAAGCAAAATTAAGTAATTTTCTCCATTCGCTTTTTTTATGTATTCAAACACCTTGGAATGAGGTCGATTAATTTTGCAAAGGAGTCAGTCATATACAAGTCCTTCTAGGCTCGGATACATCCCAATCCTTTTAAAAATATAAATTTAATGACTTATTTGATTCTTCAATTTAAAATCAAAATTCCTTTTTTTAATCATAATACCTAAATAAATACTTCTTTTTCTTTAAATTACCAAAATTTTTGCAAACTTAGGTTTTTCAACCTTGTTTTTCAAATTTCACAAGAAACCAATTTTATCTCTTGAATTTCTCTTTCTTTTCAATCAAACCTTCATTTTCACACCTTAAATTTCTTAAAGTTATCGATTCGATTATTTCTAGAAAATCGATAATAACTATGGGATTCACTTTAACCGTCCTTCTTTTTTTTGCTTCATGTGATTTACTTTCTCACAACTATTATTATATTTATTTATGCCTTACAAATATGTTTCCTTCATGGTGACAAGTTTTGCATTCATGTTTTGAAGATTGAGTTTCGTAAAAATTATTAAGGTAATGTCTTATGTCGATATCCCTCTAGTGCTTAATACATGACACTTTTTTTAATTAAATCCAGAGATTATTTTACCAAAAAAACCTATGTTTCCCACATTTTCGAGATGTATAGGGAGTTTAAATTTATCGTCAAAACTTAGGTTTATTATTTTCAAAAATGCATCATATAAAGGAGATTATACCAAAATAATGACAATTTAAAACCGAGATAACATTAGCTAGATGGTATCAGATTAAGGCACTATGGTGTTAATCTTTCCCCATGCATAACTAGCTCTTGCACCTTCTTAACAAACTGTGGCATAAGCAAATCCTAAAATCAGTTTTTCATGCCTCGTAACTTAAAGTATCAGTTTTAATAGGTGTCTGATCATACCAAGCCTAAATGGTTGGGGCAATTCTAAGTTTTTAACCACTTGTCAGTGTAATGCCTTTGAACTAATTAGATTGGGACATGGGATACATAATTAATTAACTATATACATATTACTATATTATAGTGACAAAGGATTTTTTTTCATGTTATTAGGTGATTGACTATCATGAAAACACTAATTGGATAAAGCCCTTGAAACACAATGGCCTTGCAAAAATAGTAAACCATTACAAGAATAAGATCGGTTGCATTAAAGCTGTGTTTCTAAAAATGTTCATAGTCATCATATTGTTGAGACAAGACATTGACAGTGCACAAAGACTAGTATATGCTAAGCCTCTATTCATTGGATGAATGCAACTCTTTGATTTCATAGAAGTTAAAGTATATGGGATACTTGAGGATAGCATATGGGTGCTTATTTTGTGCAAACAATTTCATTGAACATGGCCCATATGAGAACTCCATTTGGTGTTATTCACTCAAGTGTCTATGAAAGTCCTCAAACTTATGATATCAGGTCATCTCATATAGGGAGCGTTATACTTTGATCCATTACAAATGGGTTCAAAATGGATAGATACCAAATAAAGGTGGTATTAGGTATGCAATGAACCATATGATAGATGGATAAGTGATCCAGTAAGGATTCACCACTTCGAGTGACATGGGAGACATATCTTAAATGATCTTGACTATAGTTAATTGGATTAAAGTCCCTGGCAAAAGTAGAGTGAATTACGAGGAAACATTTTTCATAGATTCATGATCGTTAATCATAAGTTGCAAGATTTAACATAGATTAAAGCATGAGTAGACACTGTACCATGTTCATGCTCATTCTGGGATATATGGTGAAAATATTGTATTACATTGAAAGGTTAGTTACTGAAAGGTTTCAATGAAGTCACATCCACTCTTCAACATTGGTCATGATGGCTTGCGAGATTCTACTCTTGATGTATGAACATGATTAATGAGATTAATTATATTCATTATCAACATTTTGGGAACTTAAAGGATCAAACACAATAGGATGATATTGTAGGATTGAAATCAAGATTTAATTAAGCTTGACTTAATTAATTAAAACATGATTAAATGGAGGACTTAATTGAAAATGTTCAATTAAGAATTAATTTAAGACAAAAATTTAGATTTTGTGAAATCTAAGATTTTATTATCTTTTTAAGGCATAGTACATAAGATTTTCTTATACAGATAATGTCTAAATTAAGGTATCCCATGTCTAGATGGATAATGTCTGAATTAAGACACTGCAAGGTGGATAATGTCCTAGTTGAAATTCCTTAGATAACCTTATCAAATTATTAATTATTTAGATAATTAATATTAACAAGATTATTATTAAATTAAAATTGTTTTAATTATGAGTTTTATTTAGATAAAAATTCATAAATGGGATAGATAATTAGCTAAATGGGTTTCTACTTATTTATCTTAATTTAATTATATGAGAATTAAATTAGATAAATTAAATGATTTATAAGATAAATTAAGTTATCTATTAGATAAATAAAGAGATTAATTTGTGAATTAAATCTCTAATAGAAACCTAACGTAGCTAAATTATTTATGGCCACCAAGCTAGATTTGTGCCTAGATTCATTATTCCTTGGCCAAAATGTATAGTGCCATTTTTTGTACAAGGTTTAGCCATCATAGTGAGAAGAGTTATAATCAAAGTTAAGTGACTTTGGCTGAAAGAGTTTCACCCATAAAATGAGTTTAATTTTGTTCACAAGTCTCCTAGAGAACTTTTGTGGAATTTGACTAAAGGAATTAAAGGAAGGGACGGCTAAGCAGTTTAGTAAAAAAAAACTTGAAACACTTTTAAAGTGGTCAGTTTTAAGAAAAATATTTTTTTTTCAAAAGTTCTTTAAGTGCCGCCACCCCTAGAGGAAGAAAACACCATTGCCACCATTTTTTCCTCATATATTGCACGTTCTTCCCTTTTTTTTAGAGAAAACACAATTTTAGAAGTGTTCTTAAATCTGAAGGAAGAAGAAGGCTACAATTACCTTTTGGTTAAGACTCGTTGAATCTTCTAGCTAGCATTGAAGAATCATTGACCCCTGAAAAGGCTCCCATTATCATTCGTGTTGATTACCATTGTAGGCAAGACAAGTGTGTTGCCCATGACCTCATAGATTCGATCAAACATCGTAGGCGGCCCTCTTCAGGTATCTTTCAGATTAGATATGACTCTAAATTACGAGATATGAGAGTTAGTTAACTTTTTATCATAAGTGTGGTTTAATTTTATTAAATCTGATTTTTATTTACCACATGTTAATTCCCTTCTAAAGATCTGCACGAAAGCTTAGCTTTTCTGTGTTTAATGTTTTCGCTAATTATTTTATGTTGTTTTGCAAATTTTAAAATGTTATTATTGCATAAGGCCGAAATTCACTACGACTAAGGATTTCCATCAAGTGGTATTAGAGCCTATAGCTTGCAGATTACATGTAGTAGGTATAGCCTAATTCATGGTAATTAACATCTTGATGCCATGTGCATTAATCTCTAGGTTTCGACAAGGTGAGCTGTATAAAATAATTTTTATAAATTTTTCTTAATTCTAGACAGCATGCTAAATTATTTTTTAATCATTATTAAATTGTTTGCATGAATAAAAAATTTTTAAAATCAATTTGAATTAAATATGCATTAAAATGTTGAAAACGATGTTGTCTAGCCCACCTAATATGCGATCACTAGGATAATTTTTTTGAATTTTTCTTTACTGTAAAAATTAAATTTTTATAATATTTTATATTATGGTTTTTCAATATATTTTGTATAAAAATCAATTTTAAATTATTTATATTTATTTTGACTCAAAAAATTAATTTGGCCTTAATGTGCAAAAATCTCGAAGCTAGAATTTTCGAGCAGCTTTGGAGGATCTTGTACACCTAATGCACCTAGAAATCCTTGTGGAAACATTCCATCAGATTTATTGCATCTTAGGACAGCAAGAGGCTTTAAATTAGTAGAAATGGCTAGGCAGTACTCCTCATGATTCTAGTCCAGAGTATGCTCCTATCCGTCGATTAAAGTAATGACTATTAGGGACAAAATAATCCTTTACCATTTTTAGTTTAAGCCCTCATTCATGGTTTTCTTAAATTCGAAAGAAGAATAGCAAACGGATTTAGCTACTAGAATATACAGCAAATGTTGCCACACTTAATTCACTACGAAATCATGCATATGAATAGCAATTTGTTGCCATTTCAGTTGCTCTATGGATCAGTCTTTTGGCAGAACCTAATGCATGTTTCTAGCATCTAAAAATAGTCCTTAATCATCCTCCAAAGGTGGGAATCAAAGGTTATTCACATGGCCAAAGGGATTGCCTATACTAGGGACACTAACTGTTAAAGTCTGACTTTTGTTGGACCTACTTTTCAAATGGGAGTCAAATACCTAAAAATTGGGAACTCAATTCCTAAAATTAAGGAGTTAATTCTAGTTGGATTACATAACTGTTATCTAATGGATGAGATTCCTAAAAGTTAGGAGTGGAGGCTTAACAAAGTTAGAAGGTTTTAAGACAACGTAATTTCCTAAAACAAGCATTTTAGTAAAGAATTAAAACTTCTAAATGGATTTTTATAAATTGTTTATTAAAAATTAATTACCACGATTTAATTCTTAAAATGTAATTTAGAGAACATTAAAGCATGCAATGAAGTATTTGTCCATGTTGAGACAAATCACCTAAAAGCCGGTAAGTGTCTATTTAAAGACAAGTATCCTAAAAGTTAGGAGTTAGGTTAAAAGTGTTTAATCATTTGGCCAATTCTTATATATACTTTGTTAAATGTAATAAACTTGTTTATTTACATTTATACATTGAATGCATATGATTACCATGTGAAATTAGCTATACAATGTTATGCTATAAATTGTTGAAGCATGATGGATGATTATGGACATAGATTTTAGTATGACTAGGTGAATGTATAGCTGAATCTTTCTTTATGGTAATTATATATTTTGTTAAATAGGGTCTGGAAACCTTGGCTTATCTCTATTTCATTCCAAAAATTTTAAAATTCTCTTTTCACCTAACTCCCCTTGAATGTAACTCAAATTTTCTTCCAAATGTATGTAAATGTTACTTTGTTTTAGATATAGAATTAGGTTAGTTTAGGGAATTTTTATTTTTCCAAAATGAAATAAAAGATGACACTGAGAAGAATTGTTCGAGAACACTATCAAGGCTTAATAAAACTTGGTAAGATATCCTAGGGTTTTGACCAACTAGTTTCCAAATGGCTCATGGAAACTAGACATAGATAAAAGTCCATAATCATCTATATAAGATTGCATGATTAGATTTATTTTATGTTGATATATATATATGATATGTAATGCAATGCAATGCAACTCAAATCAAATCAATAAGACCTAAGTATTAAAAATCCCTCTTAAAATATTAAGTCCATGCCTAAGCATGATAAGATGCCTTCCATTCTTCATAACAAGTTACCCAAGGTCCGACCACAAGGATTTATTGAGTCGCTCAAGGTCTCTTCTACCTGGACTACTTGAGTTATGAGTAGTGGATTTTACTCAACTATGTTGCATGGTTAGAATGTGTTGCACTTAACCATGTGACATTAAAGGTGATGGTTAGGTGAAATACATATGATGTATTTAGGGAAAGACTTACCACTAACCAATGTAAGGGTTGCATAAAGATGCAGTTGGTAAACTAAGTTGCCTACTCAATTAGTTTTTACATAATATGTTAAGTTGCTTACGGTTATGTAAGAATGAAAAGGGGTCATAGCTCATTAAAAATATTCAAATGTTGGACTTCTCTTTTTATAGTTCAGGGCCATAATTTCGTAAAAATAATGAAAATAATCATTCTCATATTAAAACTTAACTAAATGGTTACTCATATATGTTATTGACATTAAATATGTTCTGAATTCATATAGGATATAAACAAGTAAAAATGATTATGAAATTGTCACTATGTAGCATACTTGATGCTAATAAATTAATAAGTCAAACTCCATTATCTAGTAAAAATCGAATGGCATATCTAAGAAAAGCCCACTTGGTTAGGAGTAGCTTATCAAGCTTATAGAGATGACCTTGATCTAGCCACATTGTGATGGTAACTAGTAGGGAACCTATACTCCTAAAAAGGCAAATGGTAGTCAAAGCTCTTGAATCATTTGAAGTTTTATTGAATAGTTCAATAAGGACAATCACAATAAGAGGTTTGACATCCTTAAGGAATTACTCCCAAGCAAGATGTCAAAAGATAGCCTAGTTAGGCCTTATGTGATAAGCTATATCTCAAGACTTAAGCACATTGGATGTGTCATGGAGTATGACCCAAGTATTATCATTATACTTTTTTTATGAAGAGACACATGAAATAATAAACAACAATGCCATAGTTATGGAAAGCTAGATTAATAGAGTAGAGATTGCAAGGTATACTATGATATTATCAAAGTAGGACATTTACGAAAGTTTCATAAATAGATGTGTTTTGAGATTTATTCACTTCTTTTTGTATGCAATACCTAAAGGTTGGCACTTAAATATGTGTGACATATTGTAAGAACCAAATGAAAAGAGTAGTGAAGAAAGGCCATGAGAATGGCATTCTTATAGATTATTGGTCAAAGCTTTCCTTTCTATGTTTGTGAAACATTATTATGGTTTGTTTTAGCAAAACATAAAATTTGTTCTATGCCATGGTCTCTCTATTCTCAAACATAAACTTGCAATAATATAGAGAAATAATGATAGGCCAACATGGAAAAGTCAACCCGATTGATGTAGATCAAGCTTGCTGATCCATCTAGGAAAGTTTATGAAACTGCTATGATTTATAATTGAACATCTAGATTTTCTATTTTTGGCAATTATGGGTCAAATTAAGAGGATATTTTTAAAGAGTATGTTATGAACATACATTTGTTTTTAATGGCATAAGGATGCCATATTTTTTAAATCCTCATTTAATAAATCATAGTATATTCATTCTACAAACCCTATCCATTGTTTACATAAAATAAACATATACCAAATATTCTAAGGCCCAAATCAATTACAATTCAAAAGAGTTTTGAATTAAATTCCCTATAAGAAGTCTTACAAATGTGAGATTTAGTGGGAACATTCATAACCTATTAAAAGTTAATGTACATGAAAGGTAAGACTTAGCAAGAGCATTCATGAACATTAAAAGTTAATATTCATGGAAGGTGACAAACAAAGTTAAAAATACTTAGATGTAATTTTGCAAACAGTTCCAAACTAGAGAGATTACATATTTATATCCATGAGACATAAAATAAATTATATTGTTATAGGCCTGCGAAAGTGATTAGTTTTGGAGGCTTTTTTATGTTAATAATATAAAATTTTTTATTTACGATAATAGGCCATTTTCATATTATTTACCGAAATAGGCTAATTTTTTAAATTAATTGAGAAATCGTCATTTCAAATGATGATTTCTCAATTTGTAAATTTTAGTTGAGAAATCGCCAAATTAGATGGTGATTTCTTAACTTATTGTAAGAAATCATCAAATGAGACAGCGATTTCTCAACAATTGCAAAAACAATTGCAAAATCCGATGACCGAAAATCGAAAATTGAAAAAACAATTGAGAAATCGCCATAGCACATGGCAATTTCCCAGCATGGGAAATTTTTTTTGATTTTTTTGTTTTTTTGTTTTTTTTTCTTTTTGTTAAATTATAACGGTCACTTACCCGTGACCCTTATAATTTAGGCTACAACAGCCTTTACAGAGGGGTATGACTTCTGTCATATCTCTCAAGGTCACAGGTATTTTACTCATGACCTTTGTTTGATGGAGGGACAGAGCGAGCCCTCTATAAAAGGAGCTCCTTCCCTCCTCTTATCGATATAACCAAAACAAAAAAAAAAAATTTGAGAAGAATATAATCAAGTTAAGGTGTTATTGAAAGTTAAATAATCGAGTTAAAGCTTTTTTACAGGTATGGTTGAATTTTATTCATAAAAGTAATTTTTGATATGATTTTATAATTTTTTTTGTAATTATGTTTTATTGTCCTTTGTAAAAGTTCATTAATATTGACTATAATTAATTATACGTAATATTTTATTTTAATTTTTATGTATGATTTTTTAGATAATTCATCTTAAAATAATACAATTTAGTTTGATTTGTTAGTATGTTTGGTTGAAATATTAGGGTGGTTTCAATTTTTATTATTAAATATAAATTATTTAGTAATAGTTAAACTAATTTTTGTTGTAATTAAGTTAAATTTTTGTTCACTTAATGATTGCAAGAAAGAAGTTAAATTTAACTTTGAAGCATTTAAATATTTTAAAGGTATGCTAATTTTTTGTAGAAATTTAGTTTAATTTTTTGTTTTAAGGCTAGGTAATGATGAATTTAAATGAAATTTTTTGTAGGAAAAATTTTGATCAATTCAATGGCATCATCATCATCATCAACATCGTTATTGAGATTACAAGAGTATCATATATCATCAAGAGTATTATCTGAGGTACTAAATTTTAAATTTTGTTAATGATATATTTAAAACTAATCTTTTCTCGATGCCATTGTTTCAGATGATAAAACATACATCATTAGAGTATACAATTATGTATGCATAATATTTATTTCCATCATATTTAAAAAAAAAAAGAGAGATCATTAATTCTTGATTAACTAATCTTCATAATCAATTGAAAATTTGATTAAGTGGTAAAAATTTATTCTCACATGTAGGGTTTTAGTCTTGTTAGGTAATCTAAATCTCAAAATATTTAATAAAATTGAAAAACTCCTTCATTTTTCAATTGTTTGATTAGTCCAGGATTATTAAATATACTTTTCTTAATATTAAGATTGACAATTAATTTATTGAACCTTCAAAATTCATTTTTTATTTAATTTATAATGTTAAGTTTCAAGCACATAGTTTGGATTATATTTATATATTAAAAAAAGCACAAAAAAAGTTAATGATTAAATAAGTTATCATAGAAAATGTATCTTTTTGTAAGTGGGACCAACTTGTCAAAATTAGAACCTGTCAAGTGGGTTCCGTAGTTACATAATAAAAAAATTTAATAGACAATAAATAATGGTGTTGGCAAAATTTAAAAAAAAATAATGGTAGTTTGGATTTTTTTCCCTTCCCATTAGTTTGAAATTTTTAGAAATAAAATACTAATAGTATTTGACATTTTTATTTGCCAATTATTAATGTATAAAAAGCTCAACCTTAGAAGTTTTTCTTAGCCAAAAGTTCAAAAGTATATTTAGAATAAATAAGATAACTGATAACAATACTTTGCTCGATAAGTTGATAATAATCGCATAAGAGCTTGTGATATATATATTTGTCTTTCTTAGAATTTTACAAATAATAAATTAATGACTTTTTGAACAGGATACTCGGTTGGAAACATGATCATCGAAAACATTTTTTGAACCACTGAATCCATTAATTGAAAACTATTTAAGAAGAATCAGATTTTATCATGCAGCCCTAGTTAATCATTGTCAATATGAAGTTGGACTAATACGTGCGTTGGTTGAACGGTGGAGGCCTGAGACGCATACATTTCATTTTCCATGCAGTGAATGCACAATCATACTAGAGGATGTTGCACTTCAACTGGGTCTACCAATTAATGGAAAGGAGGTAACAAGGGGAAGTCTGTTACACTGGGAGGCTTTATTCGAAGAATTGTTAGGCGTGATCCCTCCCAAAAACTTCAGTCAAGGCTCAACTATCAAAATGACTTGGTCGATAGAAATGTTTCATTATATCCCTGAACATGCAACTGAACGACAACTGGAATCCACTACTTGAGCATATATTTTATGCGTCATTGGTGGAATGTTAATGCCTGATAAATTTGGAAATTGGGTATAATTGATGTATCTTCCACTTTTGGCAAATTTGAATGAAGTGAGGAAGTATAGTTGGGGTTTTGCATGTTTAGGGTTCCTGTATAGGAACTCTGTCATGCAATAATTGGGGCGACACATGACATAGGTGGCTATTTAACGCTGCTACAGTTATAGGCATGGTACCGACTTCCATTTCTTGCACCGATAGTTAGAGAAAATTATGTATATCCCTTTGCGTTAAGGTAATAAATATAAGTATTATATTTATTCTTTGAGACCTCACATTTGCATGCGGGTTATTCATATTTTACATGTATTTGAACAGATGGTGCAGTCCAAAGCAGTTTAGTCATACAACTATGGACGTTGAAAGGATTAGAGTACGACTGGATCGCATGGGACATAATATAGTAAATTTTGTAATAGTTTACCTTAAGTACATGCATTTTTAAAATAACTTATTGCATATGATCAATATTAATTTTTGGCTATTATTTCACAGTTTCTATGGAGGCCATATATTGCAGATGAAATTGTGGAATGCCTCCTATCAGAAGCCTTCCAAAATAGCCACATATGGAGAGCAAATACCGCATTAATATGTTTTCAGATTATGGAATGGCACCAGCCGGATAGGGTCTTACGCCAATTTGGGATGCAACAAGCAATCCCCCAACCACCTGTGAACCTTGATGAAGTTCACAAAGTTGATATGCGCGGCAATCATGCAAAAAACTGGGCTGAGAGGCATGCAAATTAGATCCGATTTTGGAGAAAATGTTTTAGATGAATTGTTCAGGGTCTTGAAATTGTGTACAACAATTTCTCACCATTAGATGAGTACATTAGATGGTTTTATACTCATGGCTGACCATTTCTTTTCCCATCATTGGGACTTCAGGATGTGAGAAGTAGCTCACATTATCAACAAACTTCAAATTCGGACCCTTCTATAGAGCTTCACAGGCATACTCGACAGCATGGAATTAATCGGAGGATGAATCAACCTATTTCAGTAGAGGTTGATGCTACCAATGCACCTAAGATGTCCTTCAGTCATCCTGAACTAGAGTGTGATCTTGAGGTATAATCCAGTTGCAGTTATTCATTCAGTCATGGTGGGGATGATGATGATAGGTGCTATCGACCGGAGCTGCCCACCAGTAGGTTGATGCCAACCTCTTGACTCCTATGCAACCAAAAGTACGTCTGAAAGGTGTATATCAGTTTGGAGCCCCCTTAGAGAGTGGTACCCTCCCTAATTTTAGCCTACCATGTACTACTTCCATGGGTAGTGGGTTAGGGCTTTTTGATATGGTGGACATTACTAGGGTTATGAGCGAACATAGGGATTCTATGCTGACTCAGGAAGAAACTACTAAAGAAGATGCATCGACAGTGGAAGTAAGAGCCCAAAAATGTCAAACCAGAGGCGTACGTAGCATTGAAGATGAAATGTTGAACGAAGAGTATTGCCACCACATAATAGGAGAGCCCCGCTTTGTTGTTCTACACCGCGTGATAAGGCCCCCCGTTAATAGATATCCCTTTATATTACTCACTTGTATTATACAGTTTATAGTCTTATAGTTTTACAGTTATGCAGTTTTAGGGTGTCATACAATACTGTAAATGTTATGTTTCTTATGTTGGAAGATAATTAATACAAAATATTTTATTATGCATATTACATTGATATAATTTATATTAGAATAACTATGTAGGTAACACATTCAATGCATTATATCGTTATTATTATTTTACAATAATTAATAACTATATCTTAAAGATATTTTATAATAGTAATTATATTATTTTCTATAATATATGTTTCTATTATTTATGTTGCAAGATAAATAAAAAATAACTGTAATTGCATTTCATTAAAAAAATAAAATTGACATCATGAAATTAAAAGTGATAAGTAATGATACAAACTTTCCCTCGATATGCCGACTTGATAAGGGTAATTTTTTTGGTTATGGCCTTCATTCCTGCATAGTCCACAACGCTTTGGTTGGCCTCTCTCCCTAAGATCCACTTCATTATGAATTTGACTTGATTTTGTTCGACCTTTGGGATCTCTCTGCATTTCTGGATTAGGGCACAGTTGTGGAGCATTATATTATGGCCAATAAGCTTCATTCTCGATGGGTTAGAACTCATGTCGATAAACATTGTTTATAGTCTATAGTCTATAAACACTGTCCACATATAGCATGCAATCAATATGGTTATGAGCACAAGCAGCAACAACATGTGAACATGGGTATCTGTGTGCTTAGAACTTCCCATAGTCACACCACCTCTCATTAAGATTTACTTTGTATGTCGAAGCCACAACTCCCTCTTGAGGATTTTCTAACTCCTCAACCAAGAAAGATTGATTTGTTCGTGTAAACCCCTGAACAAGGTGTGAGTTAGCTTTTCTTCGATTTTCTTGCCTGGCATATGTGACTGTTTCACAATAATTGTGCCCGGCTGCCATATTGCAATCTGCTTGTTCCCCATTACCATAAATAATTTTGCTAATCTAAAATATGTGGCTTTCACCAAAGCGGTTATAGGAAGATGACGAGTCCCCTTCAACACCAAATTTATACATTCAGCCAAGTTTATCGTCATATGTCCATATCGTCTTCCTTCATCATATGATTGTGCCCACTTCTCCTGTGGGATCTTATTGATCCAATCAGCCGCTTTTGCATTTTCGCACAAAGGTTTTCATACTGCCACTGAAAATGGGGTCGTCGCAACTCGTACGCTGAATAAATAATATGATAATTTTTGGACTTATTAACAACTGATAGATAAATATTAAAATTGATAAAATTGTAAGAGAGTAAATAACCATAAATGCGATTACATGCCCATATTAACAACTTGTCGACGCAACTCCTTATTGTTAAACCTCCTCATGAAGTTGGCTGGAATATGTCGAATGCAATACATAGAATATGCACGCAGAGGTTTCCATGCACTTCTCGAGTCTCTGATCATAGATTATATGGATTCATGTCGATCAAATATTAAGCATATCCCAGTTTGTCTAACAATATATCTACGTAAGTTGTTAAGAAAAAATGACCATGCCTCCTTTGTCTCACCCTCTACAATGGCAAAGGCAATTGGTGCTATGTTTCGATTGCCATCTTGTGCAACAGCTAACAGTAATGTTCCTTTGTATTTTCCATATAAAAATGTGCCATCTATTTGGACAACGGGTTTACATAAGGGAAAGCCATCAATGCAAGACTTGAATGTCCAAAAAAGTCGATGGAAAATATCCATACCTTGCACCATTTGATGACCATGGTATGCAGGTACAGTTTATAATTCCACTATTGTGCCAGAAACAAAATGTTGGATTGTCGCCAACTATTTTGAAAGATCATTGTATGATTTATCCCAATCTCCATAGAGTCGAACAATTGCCTTCTGCTTCGCTATCTACGTTTTCCTATAGGAGGTCATGTATCCATACCTATTCCGTATCTCGGCAACCAAAACTGAGACAGAAATGGCTGGATTTG
>JBBYHM010140733.1:0-10989 GCA_038381775.1 Adansonia rubrostipa
GAATGGTGAGAGACCTATTCGATCATGGGAAGAAATGAAGGTAGTGATGAGAAAGAGGTTCATACCTAGCCATTACTGTAGGGACTTGTAAAGGAAATTAACAAGGGCTGACTCAAGGATCCATGAATGTAAAGGATTACTACAAAAAGATAGAGATAGCCATGATTCGGGCTAATATAGAGGAAGATCGTAAGGCAACTATGGCTAGATTCATTCGTGGTTTAAATAAAAAGATAGCTGATATGGTGGAATTTTATCATTATGTAGAGATAGAGGAATTGTTGTATAAAGCTATCAAGGTGGAAAGGTAATTAAAGTCTGAAGGCACTTCCAAATATGGTTCAGCTTTTAGCTATTCATGGAATTCAAATTGGAAGAACAACAAGGCTGCCTTAAAACCTAAAGAAAAAGTAAAGATAAAGGATTCAGTTACATTCTCCAAAGGTAAAACTGAAATTAAATCATTTCTAAATCATGTGATATTAAGTGTTTCCTCAGGTGTCAAGGATTTGGCCATATTACTTCTTAATTTCCAAATAAAAAGTCTATGACTGCTATGGATAATGGTCACATAGAAAGCATAAGTTCGAGTGATGATAAAATGACCCCATTAGAGGATTCTAGTGATGTTGACATTAAAAAACTCATGCATGGAGATATACTTGTTACCTGGCATGCTCTTAGCATACAGCCTAAGAAAGATTGTGATAAAATAAAATGTGACCACATCTTTCATACTAGATGCCATGTGAATAACAAGGTATGTAGCATTATTATTGATAGTGGTAGTTGCACTAATGTTGCTAGTATTTTGATGGTTGAAAAGCTAAAACTACCTATATTAAAGCATCCAAGATAGTATAAGCTCCAATGGTTGAATGATTATGGAGAAGTTAAAGTGACAAAGCAAGTGTTAGTTATTCTCTATTGGCAAATACAAGGATGAGGCTCTTTGTGATGTTGCACCAATGCATGCTGGTTATCTACTCTTGGGACATCTAGGGCAGTTCGATAGGAAGGTTACTCATGATGGGTACAAGAATAGATATAGCTTTGTGTTAGATAATCGAGTTATTGTATTAACTCCTCTCAAACCATTGGAGTTATATAAGGACCAGATTAGGATGGCTAAAGAGTGCAAGATAAAAGAAAAGAAAATGAGTGCATGAGAAAAAAAAAGTGATATAAAAAGTAAGTGTGTACAAGAGAATAAAAAAGAGACAAAAATAAGAGAGTTAGTGCTTTTGCAAAAAAAAAAAAAGTGAGATTAAGAGTGCTATGTTGGCAAGGCAATAACTACTTGCTCCTTTGTACAAGGATGTCTATTTCTCAACTAACAATCATAACCTTTCTTTGCCTAGTATGGTTGTTTCTTTGTTACAAGAATTTACAGATTTATTTTCCGAGGAAATACCACATGGATTACCTCTTTTGAGAGGTATTGAGCATTAAATAGACTTTATTCCTAGTTTATCAATCACTAATAGACCAGTGTATAAAGCAAATCCTAAGGAGAAAAAGGAGATTCAAAGGCAAGTGGATGAGTTAATGCAAAAGAGATTTGTAAGAGAGAGTTTTAGCCCATGTTCAGTCCCTATGATTGGTGCCAAGAAAGATAGAGCATGTGTGTTGATTACTGAGCCATCAATAAAATCACTATAAAGTATAGACATCTTATTCCGAGGTTAGATGATATGCTTGATGAATTGCATGGTTCATGTGTGTTTTCTAAAATTGATTTAAAGAATGGCTATTATCAAATTCAGATGAAAGATGATGATGAATGGAAAACTACTTTTAAGATAAAATACGATTTATATGAGTGGCTAGTGATGCTGTTTGGTTTAACTAATGCACCGATAACCTTTATAAGGTTGATGAATCATGTTTTCCATTCTTTCATTGGGAAATTTGTGTGGTTTATTTTGATGATATTTTAGTATATAGCAAAAATTTGGATGATAATATTAAACATTTACATGCTATTTATAGTGCTTTAAAGCAGCATAAATTGTATGGTAATCTTAAGAAATGTACATTTTGCATGGAATCCATTGTTTTTCTTGGTTTTGTTGTGAGTTTACAAGGAATAAGTGTAGATAAAGCTAAGGTTAAGGGATTAAAGACTGACCAACACCTAGGAATGCAAATAAGGTAAGGAGCTTTCATGGTTTAGCAAGTTTTTATAGAAGGTTTATGAAAGATTTTAGTTTTATTGCAGCACCTTTAAATGAACTTGTTAGAAAGAATGTTGTATTTAAATGGGATGATGTGCATGAGAAAGCTTTTAATACATTAAAAGATAAGTTGATTAATGCACCTTTGCTATGTTTACCTAATTTTGATAAAGTTTTTTAGGTTAAATGTGATGCATCTGGAATTGGAATTGGAGCTATTTTGATGCAGGATTCCAAAACGATTGCTTATTTTAGTGAAAAGCTTAGTGGGCAGCATTAAACTATCTTATGATAATAAGCTGTATCCATTAGTGAGAACTCTATAAACATGGCAGCACTATTTATGGCCAAAGGAATTGATAATCTATTTTGATCATGAGAGCTTAAAGTATTGGAAATCACAAGGTAAGCTTAATAAAAGGCATGCCAAATGGTTAAAGTTTATTGAGACATTTCCTTATATGATTAAGTACAAGAGTGGAAAAAAATGTTGTAGTTGATGCATTGTCTAGAAGGTATATGTTGTTTACTTTATTGCAAACAAAATTACTTGGTTTTGAGTTTATTAAAGATTTGTATATCAATGATGTTGATTTTAACCAAGTATAGAATGCATGTTCTAAGTGTGCATATGGTGAGTATTATAGGCATGATGGATTCTTGTTTAAGAAAGATAAATTATGTGTGCCTATATGTTTTGTGCATGAAATGCTAGTTAGAGAGACTCATGGAGGTGGTTAGATGGGGCATTTTTTGGCCTAACATGAAACATGATGTGCAATTTGTTTGTGATAAGTATATAACATGTAAATAATCAAAATCTAAGGTAATACCACATGCTTTATATACACCTTTACCTGTGCCTAATCAACCTTGGATGGATATATCTATGGATTTTGTATTAAGGTTGTCTAGGTCTCAAAGTGGTTAGGATAGCATATTTATTTTTGTTGATAGGTTTAGCAAGATGGCGCATTTTATTACATGTTAAAAAACCAATGATGCAACACATATTGCCGATTTGTTCTTTAAAAAGATAGTACGTTTGCATGGATTGCCTAGAACAATAGTAAGTGATAGAGATGTTAAGTTCTTAAGTCATTTTTGGCGTACTTTGCGGAATAAGTTAGGAACTAAACTCTTGTTTTCTACCTTGCACATCCTCAAATGGATGGACAAACTAAAGTAGTTAATAGGGCACTTATTACTTTGTTACGTGCTATCATTCCAAAGAACTTAAAATAATGGGAGAGATGTTTGCCATATATTAAGTTTGCAAATAATAAGACTGTTCATTCTACTACTTCTTATTCTCTTTTTGAAGTTGTATATGGATTTGATCCTTTAACTCCTTCGGATATCTTACCTTTGCCTACTAATGAACATGCTAATTTGGATGGTAAAAAAAAGGTAGATTTTGTTAGGGATTTACAAGCCAAGGTTTGAGCTAACATAGATAAGAAGAATGAGCAATATGCAAGGCAAGCCAATAAGGGCGTATGAAGGTTATTTTCAACCTTGGAGATTGGATATGGGTTCATTTGCCTAAGGAGAGGTTTCCTACTTAAAGGAAACCAAAGTTGCAACCTAGAGAAGATAGACCTTTTTAAGTGTTATAAAGGATTAATGACAATGCCTATAAGCTAGATTTGCCAAGCAGCTATGGTAATGTGAATGCTACCTCTAATGTTACTGATTTATCTTTGTATGATGTAGGTGATTCGAGGATGAATCCTTTTAAGGAGGGAGGGAATGATGGAGATCAAGTCACACAAACACCTATTTCAAACCATTCTTATGATCCTTTGCAAGGAATTGAAAGTCAAATGACTAGGGCAAAGACTAAATGCATGGAGCAAGCTTTGCAAGGACTAATCATGGAAATGCAAGCAAAAGAGGCTGTTCAAGATGAATAAGATGCATTGCCAAGATTGATCATTTTTCTACATTGTGTTGAGGCTAACAAGGATGAAAAATAATGCTTGGAGCCCAATTCACATGTCTAAGATGAATGGAGCCTAACTTGCATGTATTGATGGGCCTATAGTTTAGGATTTTAGATTTTCGAATAAGAATTTGACTTTTCATTTTGTTAATTTATTTAGATAATTCCTAATCAGATTATGATAAGGAGTGGACTTTTTCTTTATTGATTAGGATTAGGTTTAGGATTTTAAGTTATTTAGATAAGTTATAATCAGATTAGGATTAGGAATAAACTTTTCCTTATCGATTAGGATTTCCTTATCCAGTTAGGACTCTACAGATTTAAGGCCTATATAAGGCAGCCTTATTCAAGTAACTGATAAATTTGAATAGAAAAAAATATCTTGAGAGTTTCTTTACTTTGTGAGAACTTCTTTTTTTTTTTCCTTTAAACAAGAACTTAAATTGATCTTATCAAGGTAACTTGTGGCGATCAAGATTATCACGAGCATCCAAGTTTGCCTTAGTTCACGAATGAACTTTAGTTACAAGGAATATAAGGAAAAGGAAAGCTTTCCTTGCCACACTAAAGCATCAATATCGTGCATCCCAATAAGGTGAACATGATTGTAGTGCCAATAACAAAAAGAATGGAGATTATTAGAAGTATCCAAGTTTGTCTTATTTCATGAATGAACTTTGATAATAAGGAAAATAGTGGAAAGGAAAGCCTTTCTTGCAAATCTGAAGCATCAATATCATGTATCCCAATATGAAGAACTTGATTATAGCACTCAATCACAAAAGGAATAGAGATTTTTATGAGAACCCATGATTGACTTATTTCACTGATGAACTTTGATTATAAGAAAACCGATCGAGAGAAAAGCTTTTCTTACGAAACTAAAGCTTCAATATCGTGCATCCTAATGTGGTGAACATGATTGTAGTGCCCAATCACAAAATGAGTAGAGATTATTACGACAATCCAGTTTTGTCTCATTTCACAGATGAACTTTGATTATAAGGAAAACGGTGGAAAAAAAACTTTTCTTACAAATCCAAAACCTCAATATCATGTATCCCAATGTGGAGAACATGATTGTAGTGCCCAGTCACAAAAAGAATGGAGATTTTTACTAGAATCCAAGTTTGACTAATTTCATGGATGAACTTTAATTATAAGGAAAATGGCAGAATGGAAAGCTTTTCATGCCAAACCAAAGCTTTAATCTCGTTATCCCAATATGGAGAACATGATTGTAGTGCCTAATCACAAATTGAGTGGAGATTATTACGAGATTTCACATTTCTTACATTTCATGGATGAACTTTGATTATAACAAAAATGGTGGAAAGAAAAGCTTTTCTTACCTAAACAAAGAATTAATATTATGTATCCCAATGAGGAGAATATGATTGTATTGCACAATAACAAAAAAAATGGAGATTATTATGAGTATACAAATTTGCCTCATTTCATAGATGAACTTTAATTGTAAGGAAAATGGTGGAAAGAAAAGCTTTTCTTATAAATCCAAAACATCAATATCATGTATAATGTGGAGAACATGATTGTAGTACAAAATGAGTGGAGATTATTATGAGAATTAAAGTTTGACTCATTTTATGGATGAACTTTGATTTTAAGAAAAATGGTGGAAAGAAAAGCTTTTCTTCCTTAACCAAAGAATCAATATTGTGCATCCTATTGTGGGCAAAATGATTATAGTGCGCAATCACAAAATGAGTGGAGATTATTACAAGAATCCAGTTTTGTCTCATTTCACAGATGAAATTTGAATATACTAAAAAAGGTGGAAGGAAAAGCATTTTGTGCCAAACCAAAGCTTCCATATTGTGTATATGTAGAGAACATGATTGTAGTGCCCAATCACAACAAGAGTGGAGATATTTACGAGAATCCAAGTTTGTCCTATTTCACGAATGAACTTTGATTATAAGGAAAATGGTGGAAAGAAAAGTTTTTCTTGCAAATCCAAAGCATCAATATCATGTATCCCAATATAGAGAAAGTTATTGTAGTGCCCAATCCCAAAAACAATGGAGATTATTATGAGAATCCAAGTTTGACTCATTTCACAGATGAACTTTGATTGCAAGGGAAACGGTGGAAAGAAAAGCTTTTTTTGCCAAACCAAAGCTTCCATATCCTATATCCTGCTATGGAGAACATGATTGTAGTGCCCAATCAGAAAATGAGTGGGGATTATTACGAGAATCGAAGTTTCTCTCATTTTATGGGAAAAAAAAGCTTTTCTTACAAATCCATGGCATCAAGATCATGTATCCAATGTGAAGAACATGATTGTAGTGCCTAGTTACAAAAAGAATTTAGATTTTTACCAGAATCCAAGTTTGACTCATTTCTCAGATGAACTTTGGTTATAAGGAAAATAGTGGAAAAGAAAGCTTTTCTTGCCAAACCAAAGCTTCAATATCATTATCTCAATGTGGAAAACATGATTGTAGTGCCCAATCACAAATTGAGTGTAGATTGTTACGAGATTCAATGTTTCTCTCATTTCATAGGTGAACTTTGATTATAAGAAAATTGGTGGAAAGAAAAGCTTTTCTCGTCGAACCAAAGAATAAATATCGTGTATTCCAACGAGGAGAATATGATTGTACTATGCAATAACAAAAAGAATGGAGATTATTATAAGTATAAAAGTTTGTCTTACTTCATGGATAAACTTAAGAAAAATGGTAAAAAGAAAATCTTTTCTTGCAAATCCAAAACATCAATATCATGTATCCTAATATGGAGAACATGATTGTAGTGCCTAATCACAAAATGGGTGGAGATTATTACGAGAATCAATGTTTGACTCATTTTATGAATGAACTTTGATTATAAGGAAAATGGTGGAAGGAAAAGCTTTTCATGCCTAACTAAAGAATCAATATCATGTGTCCAATGTGGAGAACATGACTATAGTGCCCAATCACAAAATGAGTGAGATTATTATGAGAATCCAGTTTTGTCTCATTTCACAGATGAAATTTGATTATAACGAAAAAGGTGGAAGGAAAAGCTTGCTTTGCCAAACCAATGCTTCCATTTTGTGCATCCCAATGAGGAGAATATGATTGTAGTGCACAACAATAAAAAGAATAAAGATTATTACAAGTAGCCAAGTTCATCTCATTTCATGGATGAACATTAACTATAGGGAAAATGGTAGAAAGAAAAACTTTTCTTGCAAATCCAAAACATCAATATCGTGTATCCCAAAGTGAATAACATGATTGCAGTGCCCAATCACAAAATGAATGGAGATTCCTACAAGAATCCAAGTTTAACTCATTTTATGAATGAACTTTGATTATAAGGAAAATGATGGAAATAAAAGCTTTTCTTGCTAACTAAAGAATCAATATTGTCTATTCCAGTAAGGAGAACATGATTATAGTGTACAATAACAAACAAAATGGAGATTATTATGAGTATCCAAATTTGTGTTATTTCACGGAAGAACTTTGATTGGAAGGAAAATGGTGGAAAGAAAAGCTTTCTTGCAAATCCAAAACATCAATATCGTATATCCCATTGTGGAGAATATGATTGTAGTGCCCAATCACAAAAAAAATGGACATTATTACCAGAATCCATGTTTGTCACATTTCACGAATGAACCTTGATTAGAGGGAAAATGATGGAAAGAAAAGCTTTTCTTGCCAACCAAAGCTTCAGTATCATTGTCCCAATATGGAGAACATGATTGTAGTGCCCAATCACAAATTGAGTGGAGATTGTTATGAGATTCGATGTTTCTCTTATTTCACGGATGGACTATGATTACAAGGAAAATGGTGGAAAGAAAAGCTTTTTGTGCCTAACCAAAGAATCAATATGGTGTATCCTAATGTGGAGAACATAATTGTAGTGCCTAATCACAAAATGAGTGGAGATTATTACAAAAATCCAGTTTTATCTCATTTCACAGATGAAATTTGATTACAATGAAAAAGGTGGAAGAGAAAGCTTTTTTTGCCAAACCAAAGCTTCCATACTGTGCATCTTAATGAAGAGAATATGATTGTAGTGCGCAAAAACAAAAAGAACAGAGATTATTACAAGTATCCATATTTGTCATATTTCATGGATGAACTTTAATTATAAGGAAAATGGTAGAAAGAAAAGCTTTTCCTGCAAATCCAAAACATCAATATTGTGTATCCTAATATGAAGAACGTGATTGTAGTGCCCAATAACAAAATGAGTAGAGATTCCTACGGGAATCCAAGTTTGACTAATTTTATGAATGAACTTTGATTATAAGGAAAATGGTGAAAATAAAAGCTTTTCTTGCCTAACTAAAGAATCAATATCATCTATCCCAATGAGGAAAACATGATTATGGTGTGCAATAACAAAAGGAATGGAGATTGCTATGAGTATCCAAGTTTGTCTTATTTCACAAAAGAACTTTGATTGTAAAGAAAATGGTGGAAAAAAAAGCTTTTCTTGCAAATCCAAAACATCAATATTGTGTATCCCATTTGTGGAGAACATGATTGTAGTGCCCAATTACAAAAAAAATAGAGATTATTATGAGAATCCATGTTTGTCTCATTTCACGAATGAACTTTGATTATAAGAAAAATGGTGGAAATGAAAGCTTTTCTTGTCAAACCAAAGCTTCAGTATCGTTATCCCAATGTGGAGAACATAATTATAGTACCCAATCACAAATTGAGTAGAGATTGTTACGAGATTCAACGTTTCTCTCATTTCACAGATGAACTTTGATTATAAGGAAAATGGTGGAAAGACAAGTTTTTCTTGCCTAACCAAAGAATCAATATCATGTATCCTAATAAGGAGAATATGATTGTAATGTGCAATAACAAAAAGAATAAAGATAATTATGAGTATCCAAGTTTGTTTCATTTCACGGATGAACTTTAATTATAAGGAAATGATAGAAAGAAAAGCTTTTCTTGCAAATCCAAAACATCAATATCGTGTATCCTAATGTAGAGAACATGATTGTAGTGTCCAATCACAAAATGAGTGAAGATTCTTATAAGAATCCATGTTTGACTCATTTTATGAATGAACTTTGATTATAAGGAAAATGGTGGAAAGAAAAGCTTTTCGTGCCTAACCAAAGAATCAATATCATGTATCCCAATATGGAGAACATGATTGTAGTCTCAATCACAAAATGAATGGAGATTATTATGAGAATCTAGTTTTGTGTCATTTCATAGATGAAATTTGATTATAATGAAAGAGGTGGAAGGAAAAGCTTTTTTTGGGAAACCAAAGTTTCCATATTGTGTATCCCAATGAGGAGAATATGATTGTTGTATGCAATAAGAGAAAGAATGAAGATTATTATGATTATCCAAGTTTATCTCATTTCATAGGTGAACTTTAATTATAAGGAAAATGGTATAAAGAAAAGCTTTTTTAACAAATCCAAAACATCAATATCATGTATCCGAATGTGGATAATATGATTGTAGTGCCTAATCACAAAACAAGTGGAGATTCTGACGAGAATCCAAGTTTGACTTATTTTATGAATGAACTTCTAAATATAAGAAAAATGGTGGAAATAAAAGCTTTTCCTTGCCTAACCAAAGAATTAATATTGTCTATCCCAATGAGGAGAACATGATTGTAGTGTGCAAATCAAAAGGGATGGAGATTATTATGAGTATCTAAGTTTGTCTCATTTCATGAATGAACTTTGATTGTAAGGAAAATGGTGGAAAGAAAAGCTTTTCTTGCAAATTTAGAACATCAATATTATGTATTCCATTATGGTGAACACGATTATATTGCCCAATCACAAAAAGAATGGAGATTATTATGAGAATCCATGTTTGTCTCATTTCATAGATGAACTTTGATTATATGGAAAATGGTGGAAATTCTTGGATTAATTGTAGTGCCCAATCAGAAAAAGAATAGAGATTATTATGAGAATCCAAGTTTGACTCACTTAACGAATGAACTTTGGTTACAAGGAAAACGGTGGAAAGAAAAGCTTTCCTTGCCAAACCAAAGCTTCAATATCGTTATCCCAATATGGAGAACATGATTGTAGTGCCCAATCACAAAATGAGTAGAGATTATTACGAGAATCCAACTTTCTCTCATTTCATGGATGAACTTTGATAATAAGGAAATGGTGGAAAGAAAAGATTTTCTTGCCTAACCAAAGAATCAATATCGTGTATCCCAATGAGGAAAACATGATTGTAGTGCTCAATCACAAAATGAGTGGAGATTATTATGAGAACCAAGTTTGACTCATTTCATGGATGAACCTTGATTATAAGGAAAATGGTGGAAAGAAAAGCTTTACTTGCCTAACCAAAGAATCAATATCATGCATCCTAGTGTGGAGAAGATGATTGTAGTGCCCAATCACACAATGAGTGGAGATTATTATGAGAATCCAGTTTTGTCTCATTTCATGGATAAACTTTGATTATAAGGAAAACGGTGGAGAGAAAAGCTTTTCTTGTGAAACCAAAGCTTCTGTATCGTGCATGCAAGTATAGGGAACATGATTATAGGGCCTAATCACAAAATGAGCGGAGATTATTACAAGAATCCAATTTTATCTCATTTCACTGATGAACTTTGATTATAAGGAAAAAGGTGGAAGGAAAAGCTTTTTTTGCCAAACCAAAGGTTCCATATTGCGTATGCCAAAATGGAATACATGATTATAGTGCCCATTCACAACAAGAGTGGAGATTATTATAAGAATCAAAGTTCATACTCTCCTCATTAGGACACATTACATTGATTCTTTGGTTTAGCAAGACAAGCTTTTCTTTCCACCATTTTCCTTATAATAAATGTTCATCCGTGAAACGAGAGAAACTTGGAGTCTCA
>JBBYHM010140733.1:17484-33235 GCA_038381775.1 Adansonia rubrostipa
TGAAATAAGTGAAACTTAGATCCTAGTAATAATCTCCACTCTTCTTGTGATTGGGCATTACAATTATGTTCTCAAAATTGGGATACGTGATATTAAAGCTTTAGTTTAGCAAGAAAACCATTTCTTTCTACTGTTTTCCTTATAATCAAAGTTCATCTGTTAAATGAAATTGGATTCTCATAATAATATCTATTCTTTTTGTTATAGGCATACCAATCATGTTCTCTACATTGGGATACATGATATTGATACTTTAGATTTGCAAGAAAAGTTTTTTTTTCCACCATTTTCCCTATAATCAGTGTTCATTCGTGAAATGATCCAAACATGGATACTTGTAATAATCTCCATTTTTTTTGGTTATTGGCACTATAATTATGTTCACCTCATTAGGATACAAGATATTGATGCTTTGGTTTGGCCAAAAAAGCTTTTCCTTCCACCATTTTGTTATAATCAAAGTTTATCCATGAAATGAGTCAAACTTGGATTCTCATAATAATCTCTATTATTTTTTATATGGGCACTACAACCATGTTCTCCACATTAGAATACGTGATACTAATTCTTTGGATTTGTAAGAAAAGCTTTTTTTTCCACCATTTTCCTTATAATCAAAGTTCATCAATGAAATGAGACAAACTTGGATACTTGTAACAATCTCTATTCTTTTTGTTATTGGCACTACAATCATGATCGCCTCTTTGGGATACATGGTATTGGTGCTTTGGTTTGGCAAAAAAAGCTATTGTTTCTACCATTTTCCTTATAATTAAAGTTTATCCATGAAATAAGACAAACATGGATACTCTTAATAATCTACATTCTTTTGCTATTGCACACAACAATAATGTTCACCTCATTGGGATACACAATATTGATGATGTGGTTTGGTAAGAAAAGCTATTCTTTCCATCATTTTCCTCATAATTAAAGTTCATCCATGAAATAAGACAATCTTGGATACTCGTAATAATCTCTATTCTTTTAGTTATTGCACACTACAATCATGTTCTCCTTGTTGGGATACACGATATTGATTTTTTGCTTTGGCAAGAAAAGCTTTTCTGTCCACCATTTTCCTTATAATCAAAATTCATTCATGAAATGAGACAAACTTGGATTCTTATAATAATCTCCACTCTTTCTTGTTATTGGGCACTACAACCATGTTGACCACATTGGGATACACGATATTGAAGCTTTGAAGAAAAACTTTTCTTTCCACTGTTTTCCTTATAGTCAAATTTCATCTGTTAAATGAGAGAAACTTCGATTCCTATAGTAATCTCCACTCTTTTTGTGATTGGGCACCATAATCAAGTTCTCCACATTGCGATACATGATATTAAAGCTTTGGTTTGGCAAGAATAGGTTTTCTTTCCAACATTTTCCTTATAATTAAAGTTCATCCATGAAATGAGACAAACTTTGATTCTCGTAATAATCTCTACTCATTTTGTGATTAGGCATTAAAATCATGTTCTCCACATTGGGATAGACAAAATTGATGCTTTGGTTTGGCAAGAAAAGCTTTTATTTCCATTGTTTTCCTTATAATCAAAGTTCATCCATGAAATGAGGGAAACTTGGATTCTCGTAATAATCTCCATTCTTTTTGTTCTTACACACTACAATCATGTTCTGCTCATTGGGATATACGGTATTGATTCTTTGGTTTGATAAGAAAAGCTTTTCTTTCGATGATTTTCCTTACAATCAAAGTTCATCCATGAAATAAGACAAAGTTGGATTCTTATAGCAATCTCCACTCTTTTTGTTATTAGGCACTACAATCATGCTCACCACATTGGGATACACCTTATTGAATCTTTGGTTTGGCAAGAAAAGCTTTTCCTTCCATCATTTTCCTCATAATCAAAGCTATTTGCCAAATGAGAGAAACTTTGATTCTTATAGTAATCTCCACTCTTTTTGTGATTGGGCACCACAATCAAGTTCTCTATATTGGGATACACGATATTGAAGCTTTGATTCGGCAAGAAAAGCTTTTCTTTCCACCATTTTCCTTACAATTAAAGTTCATCTATTGAAAGAGACAAACTTTGATTCTCGTAATAATCTCCACTCTTTTTGTGATTGCGTGCTACAATCATGTTCACCACATTGGGATAAATGATATTGATGCTTTGGATTGGCAAGAAAAGTTTTTCTTCACACCATTTTCCTAATAATCAAAGTTCATCCATGAAATGAGACAGACTTGGATTCTCGTGAAAATCTCCATTCTTTTGGTGATTGGGCACTACAATCATGCTCTCCATATTTTGATACATGATATTGATGCTTTGGTTTGGCAAGAAAAGCTATTCTTTCCACCATTTTCCTTATAATTAATGTTTATCCTTTAAATAAAACAAGCTTGGATTCTTGTAATAATCTCCATTCTTTTTGTTATTGCACACTATAATCGTGTTCTCCTCATTGGGATACATGATATTGATTCTTTACTTTGGCAAGAAAAGCTTTCCTTTCCACCATTTTCCTTATAATCAAAGTTCATCCGTGAAATGAGACAAACTTAGGTTCTCACAATAATCTCCAACCTTTTTATGATTGGGCACTACAATCATGTTCACTGCATTGGCGTACATAATATTGATGCTTTGGTTTCGTAAGAAAAACTTTTCTTTCCACCATTTTCCTTACAACCAAAGTTCATTCGTTAAATAAGAGAAACTTTGATTCCTGTAGTAATCTCCACTCTTTTTGTGATTGGGCACCACAATCAAGTTCTCCATATTGGGATATAGGATATTAAAGCTTTGGTTTGGCTAGAAAAGCTATTTTTGTTACCATTTTTCTTATAATTAAAGTTCATCTGTGAAATAGGACAAACTTTGATTCTTCTAATAATATCCACTCTTTTTGTGATTTGGCGCTACAATCATGTTCTCCACATTGGGATACATGATATTGACGCTTTGGATTGGCAGGAAAAGTTTTTCTTTCCACCATTTTCCTTATAATCAAGTTCATCTGTGAAATAAGACAAACTTGGATTCTCGTGAAAATCTCCATTCTTTTTGTGATAGGGTACTACAATCATGTTCCCCACATTGGAATACATGATATTGATGCTTTGGGATTTCAAGAAATTCTTTTCTATCCACCATTTTCCATATAATTGAGTTTTACATATGAAATTAGACAAACTTCGATTCTCATAATAATCACCGCTCTTTTTGTTATTGGGCGCTGCAATCATGTTCACCATATTAGGATACACGATATTGATGCTTTAGATTGGTAAGAAAAGTTTTTCTTCCCATCAATTTCCCTGTAATAAAAATTCATCCGTGAAATGAGACAAACATGGATTCTCATGAAAATCTCCGTTCTTTTTATGATTGGGCACTGTAATCATGTTCCCCACATTAGGATACACAATATTGATGCTTTGGGTTTTCAAGAAAAGCTTTTCGCTTCGCCATTTTTCTTATAATCAAAGTTCATTTGTGAAATAAGATAAACTTGGATACTCGTAATAATCATCATTCTTTTTGTTATTAGGCACTACAATCATGTTCTCCTCATTAGGGTACATGATATTAATTCTTTGGTTTGGCAAGAAAAGCTTTTCTTCTCGCTATTTTCCTTATAATCAAACTTGATCCGTGAAATGAGACAAACTTGGATTCTCATAATAATCTCCACTTTTTTTGTGGCTAGGCACTACAATGTTCTTCATATTGGGATACACGTTATTGATTCTTTGGATTTGCAAGAAAAGCTTTTATTTACAGCATTTTCCTTATAATCAAAGTTCATCTATGAAATAAGGCAAACATGGATACTCATAATAATCTCCATTCTTTTTGTTGTTGCACACTACAATTATGTTCTCTTCATTAGGATACACGATATTAATTCTTTGGTTTGACAAGAAAAGCTTTTGTTTCCACCATTTCTCTTATAATCAAAGTTCATCTGTGAAATGAGACATACTTGGATTCTCATAATAATCTTCGCTCTTTTTGTGATTGGTTAGTACAATCATGTTCACCACATTAAGATACACAATATTGAAGCTTTGGTTTGGCAAGAAAAGCTTTCCTCTCCACCATTTTCCTTATAATCAAAGTTTATCTGTGAAAAGAGTCATACATGGATTCTCATATTAATCTCCATTCTTTTTATGATTGGGCACTAAAATCATATTCTCCATTTTGGAATACATGATATTGATGCTTCAAATTTGCAAGAAAAGCTTTTCTTTTCACCATTTTCTTTATAATCAAAGTTTATCCATGAAATAAGACAAACTTGGATAGTCATGATATCTCAATTCTTTTTGTTATTGCGCACTACAATCATGGTTTCCTCATTGGGATACACGATTTTGATTCTTTGGTTTGTTAAGAAAAGCTTTTCTTTCCACCATATTCCTTATAATTAATGTTCATCTTTGAAATAAGAGGAACTTGGATTCCCATAAAAATCTCCACACATTTTGTGATTGGGCACTACAATCATGTTCTCCACATTGAGATACACAATATTGATCTTTAATTTGATAAGAAAAGCTTTTCCTTCCACTTTTTTCCTTATAATCAAAGTCTATCTGTGAAATGAGATAGACTTTGATACTTGCAATAATCCCTATTATTTTTGTTATTATGCACTACAATCATGTCCTCCTCATTAGGATATAGGATATTTTTTCTTTGGTTTGGCAAGAAAAGCTTTTCTTTCCACCATTTTCCTTATAATCCTTCTTCATCCGTGAATTGAGACAAAATTGGATTATCAAAATAATCTTCGCTCTTTTTGTGATTGGGCACTACAATCATGTTCACCATATTGGGATACATGATATTAAAGCTTTAGTTGGCAAGAAAAGCTTTTCTTTCTGTCGTTTTCCTTATAATCAAAGTTCATTCATCAAATAAGAGAAACTTTGATCGCATAGTAATCTCTACTCTTTTCTGTGATTGGGCACCATAATTAACTTCTCCATATTAGGATACACGGTATTGAAGCTTTGGTTTGGCGAGAAAAGCTTTTTCTTTTCACCATTTTCCTTATAATTAAAGTTCATCCTTTGAATGAGACACACTTTGATTCTCATAATAATCTCCGCTCTTTTTGTGATTGGGTGCTACAATCATTTCCCCATATTGGGATACACGAAATTGATGCTTCAGATTAGTCGAAAAAGCTTTTATTCCCACCATTTTGCTTATAATCAAAGTGCATTCATGAAATAAGACAAACTTGGATTCTCGTGAAAATCTTCATTCTTTTTGGGATTGGGCACTACAATCATGTTCTCCACATTTGGATACATGATATTGATGCCTTAGTTTAGCAAGAAAAGCTATCCTTTCCACTATTTTCCTTATAAATAAAGTTCATCCATGAAATAAGACAAACTTAGGTACTTTTAATAATCTCCATTTTTTTTATTGCACACTACAATCATGTTTTCCTCGTTGGTATACACGATATTGATTCTTCAGTTTGGCAAGAAAAGCTTTTCTTTCCACCATTTTCCTTATAATCAAAGTTCATTCATGAAATGAGGTGAACTTGGATACTTGCAACAATCTTTAATTTATTTGTTATTGGCACTACAATAATGTTCACCTTAGTGGGATACAGGATATTGATGCTTTGGTTTAGCAAGAAAAGCTATTCTTTCCTCCATTTTCCTTATAATTAAAGTTCATTAGTGAAATAAGACAAACTTGGATGCTCGTAATAATCTCCATTCTTTTTGTTATTGCACTCCATAATCATGTTCTTCTTATTGGGATACACAATATTGATTCTTTGGTTTGGCAAGAAAAGCATTTTTTTCTGCCATTTTCTTATAATCAAAGTTAATCTATAAAATAAGATAAACTTGGATTCTCGTAATAATCTCCATACTTTTTGTGATTGGGCACTACAATCATGTTCACCTTATTAGGATACACGATATTGAAGCTTTGGTTTGGCAAGAAAAGCTTTTCTTTTCACCGTTTTCCTTATAACCAAAGTTCATTCATGAAATCAGTTAAACATGGATTCTCGTAATAATCTCTATTCTTTCTATGATTGGGCACTACAATCATGTTTACCTTATTGGGATACACGATATTGAAGCTTTGGTTTGGCAAGAAAAGCTTTTCTTTCCACCGTTTTCCTTATAACCAAAGTTCATTCATGAAATTAGTTAAACATGGATTCTCGTTATAATCTCCATTCTTTCTGTGATTGGGCACTACAATCATGTCCCCCACCTTAGGATACACGATATTGATGCTTTAGATTTGCAAGAAAAGCTTTTCTTTCCACCATTTTCCTTATAATCAAAGTTCATCCGTCAAGTGAGAGAAACTTCAATTCTCGTAGTAATCTCCATTTTTTTTGTGATTGGGCACCACAACCATGCTCTCCACATTGGGATACAAGATATTGAAGCTTTGGCTTGGTAGGAAAAGCTTATCCTTGAACCATTTTCTTTAGACTCAAAGTTCATCCATGAAATAGGACAAACTTGGATACACGTAATAATCTCCATTCTTTTTGTTATTGCACACTATAATCATGTTCACCTCATTGGGATGCACAATTTTGATTCTTTGGTTTCGCAAGAAAGGCTTTTCCTTCCACCATTTTCCTTATAATCAAAGTTCATCTATTAAATGAGAGAAACTTGGATTCTTGTAATAATCTTCACTCGTTTTGTGATTGGGCACTACAATCATGTTCTCCACGTTAGGATACATGACATTAAAGTTTTGGTTTGGTAAGAAAAGTATTTCTTTCCACTGTTTTCCTTATAATCAAAGTTCATCCATGAAATGAGTCAAACTTGGATTCTCATAACAATCTCCATTCTTTTTGAGATTGCGCACTACAATCACGTTCTCCACATTAGGATACATGATATTAATGTTTTGGATTTGCAAGAAAAGCTTTTCTTCCCACCATTTTCATTACAATCAAAGCTCATCAGTGAAATGAGAGAAGCTTTGATTGTAATGAAAATCTCCACTCTTTTTATGATTGGGCACCACAATCAAGTTCTTCAAATTGGGATAGACAATATTGAAGCTTCGGTTTGGCAATAAAAGCCTTTCCCTCCACCATTTTCCTTATAATTAATATTTATTCATGAAATGAGACAAACTTTGATTTTTGTAATAATCTCCACTCTTTTTGCGATTGGGCACTACAATCATGTTCCCCACATTAGGACACCCGATATTGATGCTTTGGAATGGTAGGAAAAGCTTTTCTTCCCTCCATTTTCCTTATAATCAAAGTTCATCCGTCAAATGAGACAAACTTGGATTCTCATGAAAATCTCTTTTCTTTTTGTGATTTGGCACTACAATCATGTTCTCCACATTGGGACACATGATACTGATTCTTTGGATTTTAAGAAAAGCTTTTCATTTTGCCATTTTCCTTATGAACAAAGTTCATCTATGAAATGAGACAAACTAGGATACTCGTAATAATCATCATTCTTTTTGTTATTGCACACTATAATCATGTTCTCCTCATTGGGATACATAAAATTGATTCTTTGGTTTGGCAAGAAATGCTTTTCTTTCCATCATTTTCCTTGTAATCAAAGTTCAACTGTGAAATGAGACAAACTTGGATTCTCGTAACAATCTCTATTCCTTTTGTGATCAGGCACTACAATCATGTTCTCCATATTGGGATACACAATATTGAAGCTTTGGTTTGGGAAGAAAATCTTTTTCTTCCCCCGTTTTCCTTATAATCAAAGTTCGTCAGTGAAATGACATAAACTTGGATACTCATCATAATCTCCATTGTTTTTGTTATTGCATCACTATAATCAGGTTCTCCTTATTGGGATACACGATATTGATTCTTTTATTTGGCAAGAAAAGCTTTTCCTTCCACCAATTTCCTTAAATCAAAGTTCATTCGTGAAAGGAGAGAAACTTCGATTCTCATAATAATCTCTACTCCTTATGTGATTAGGCACCACAATCAAGTTCTCCACTTTGGGATATACGATATTGAAGCTTTGGTTTGGTAAGAAAAGCTTTTCTTTCAAGCATTTTCCTTATAATTAATGTTCATCCGAGAAATGAGACAAACTTTGATTCCCATAATAATCTCTACTCTTTCTGTGATTGGCCGCTACAATCATGTTCTCCACATTGGGATACATGATATTGATGCTTTTGATTCGTAGGAAAAGCTTTTCTTGCCACCATTTTCCTTATAGTCAAAGTTCATCCATGAAATAAGTCAAACTTGGATTACTGTAATATTTTTAATTTCTTTTGTTATAGGCACTATAATCATGCTCTCCACATTGGGATACGCGATATTAATTCCTTGGATTTGCAAGAAAAGCTTTTATTTTCACCATTTTCCTTATAATCAAAGTTCATTCGTGAAGCGACACAAACTTGGATACTTGTAGTAATCTCCATGATTTTTGTTATTGGCACTATAATCATGTTCACCTCATTGGTATACACAATATTGATTCATTGGTTTGGCAAAAAAACTTTTCTTTAAACTATTTTCTTTATAATTGAAGTTCATCCATGAAATAAGACATACTTGGATACTCATAATAATCTCTATTCTTTTTGTTATCTACAATCTTGTTCTCCTCATTGAGATACACCATATTGATTCTTTAATTTGGCAAGAAAAGCTTTTCTTTTCACCATTTTCCTTATAATCAAAGTTAATCAGTGAAATAAAACAAACTTGGATTTTTATAACAATCTCCACTCCTTTTGTGATTGGTCACTACAGTCATGTTTTCTACATTGGGATACACAATATTAATGCTTTGGATTTGTAGGAAAAGCTTTTTTTCCCACCATTTTCCTTATAATCAAAGTTCATTTGTGAAATGATGCAAACTTGGATTCTCTTAATAATCTTCTTTCTTTTTGTGATTGGGCACCACAATTATGTTATCCATATTGGAATACATGATATTGATGCTTTAGATTTGCATAAAAAGCTTTTCATTCTGCCATTTTCCTTATGGTCAAAGTTCATCTATAAGATAAAGCAAACTTAGATACTCTTAATAACCATCATTCTTTTAATTATTGGGCACTACGATCATGTTCTCCTTACTAAGATACATGATATTGATGCTTTGGTTTGGTAAGAAAAGCTTTTCTTTCCATCATTTTCCTTATAATAAAAGTTCATCTGTGAAATGAGACAAACTTTGGTTCTCGTAATAATCTCCACTCTTTTTGTGATTGGACACTACAATCATGTCTTCCACATTAGGATACACAGTATTAAAGCTTTGGTTTGACAAGAAAAGTTTTTTTTTCTGTCGTTTCCCTTGTAATTAAAGTACATCTGTGAAATAAGACAAACTTTAATACTCATAATAATCTCTATTCTTGTTCTTGTTAGGCATTACAATCATTTTCTCCTCATAGGGACCCACGATATTGATGCTTTAGTTTAGCAGGAAAATCTTTTCTTTCTACCATTTTCTTTATAATTAATGTTCATCCGTAAAATGAGACAAATTTGGATTCTTGTAATAATCTCCATTTCTTTTGTGATTAGGCAGTACAATCATGTTCTCCTCATTGGGATATATGTAGTGATTCTTTGGCTTGGCAAGCAAAGCTTTTTTTCCCCCATTTTGGTTATAATCAAAGTTTGTCCATTAAATGAGTCAAACATTGATTCTTGTAATAATCTCTATTATTTTGGTGGTTGGGCACTATAATCATGTTTTTCACATTGCGATATAGGATATTGATACTTTGCATTTTTAGGAAAAGCATTTTTTTCCACCATTTTCTTTATAATCAAAGTTCATCTATGAAATGTGTCATACTTGGATTCTTGTAATAATCTTAATTCTTTTTGTGATTAGGCACTACAATCATGTTCTCCATATTAGGATGCACGATATTGATGCTTTGGATTTGCAAGGAAAGCTTTTCCCTCCACTGTTTTCCTTATATGCAAAGTTAATTAGTGAAATGAGAAAAACTTGGATTCTCGTAATAATCTCCATTTCTTTTGTGATTGGGCACTACAACCATGTTCTCCATATTGGGATACACGATATTGCTGCTTTGGATTTGCAGGAAAAAACTTTCTTTCCACCATTTTCCTTATAATCAAAGTTTATTCGTCAATTGATGCAAACTTGGATACTTGTAATAATCTCCATTCTTTTTGTTATTAGGCATTACAAACATGTTCTGCTCATTGGGATACATGATACTGATGTTTTTGGTTTGGCAAGAAAAGGTTTTCTTTTGACCATTATTCTTATAATAAAAGTTCATCCGTGAAATGAGACAAACTTAGATCTCGTAATAATCTCCACTCTTTCTGTAATTGGGCACTACAATCATGTTAAACACATTGGGATACAAGATATTGAAGCTTTGGTTTGCAAGAAAAGCTTTTCTTTCTACCATTTTCCTTATAATCAAAGTTCCTCCGTGAAATGAGACAAACATGGATTCTCATAATAATCTCCATTATTTTTGTGATTAGGCACTAGAATCATGTTTTCCACATTGGGACATATGATATTGACTGGATTTGTAAGAAAATCTTTTCTTTACACCATTTCCCTTATAATCAAAGCTCATCCATGAAATGATACAAACTTAGATACTTGCAATAATCTCCATTCTTTTTGTTATTGGTACAATAATCATGTTCATCTCATTGGGATATACGATATCGATGCTTTAGCTTAGCAATAAAAACTTTTCTTTCCACCATTTTTCTTATAATTGAAGTTCATTCGTGAAATGAGATAAACTCATTTGCTCACAATAATCTCCATTCTTTTCGTTATAGGCACTAGTATAATGTTTGCCACTTTGGGGTACACGATATTGATGCTTTGGATTTGCAAGGAAAGTTTTTCTTTCTACCATTATCTTTATAATCAAACTTCATCCATGAAATGAGATAAACTTGGATATTCATAATAATCTCCATTCTTTTTGTTATGGGCACTACAATCATGTTCTTCTCATCAGGATACAAGATATTGATGTTTTGGTTTGGAAAGAAAAGTTTTTCCTTCCACCATTTTTCTTATAATCAAAGTTTATCCAACAAATGAGTCAAACTTGCATTCTTGTAATAACCTATACTCATTTTGTGATAAGATGAAATATTCACATTCTCCATATTGGGATAGATGATATTGACGCTTTGGATTTGCAAGAAAAGCATTTCCTTCCCCATTTCCCTTATAATCAAAGTTCATCCATGAAATGATACAAACTTGGATACTTGTAATATTTTCCATTATTTTTGTTATTGGCACAATAATCATGTTTACCTTATTGGGATACACAATATTGATGCTTTGGTTTGGCAATAAAAGCTTTTCTTTCCACCATTTTCCTTATAATTAAAGTTCATCTGTGAAATGAGACAAACTTGGATACTCATAATAATCTTCATTCTTTTTGTTATAGGCATTACAGTAATGTTCTCCACATTGGAATATACGATATTGATGCTTTAAATTTGCAAGAAAAGCTTTTCTTTCTACTATTATCCCTATAATCAAAGTTCATCCATGAAATGAGACAAACTGGGATACTAGTAATAATCTTCATTCTTTTTTTTATTAGGCACTACAATCATATTCTCCTCATTGGGATACATGATATTGATGCTTTGGTTTGGCAAGAAAACTTTTCCTTCCCACCATTTCCTTTATAATCAAAGTTCATCCATGGAATGATACAAACTTGGATACTTGTAATAATCTCCATTATTTTTTTTATTGGCACAACAATCATGTTCACCTCATTGGGATACACGATATTAATGCTTTGGCTTGGCAATAAAAGCTTTTCTTTCACCATTTTTCTTATAATTAAAGTTCATCCATGAAATGAGACAAACTTGAATACTCATAATAATCTCCATTCTTTTTGTTATCGGCATTACAATAATGTTCCCCATATTAGGATACATGATATTGATGGCTTAGATTTACAAGAAAAGCTTTTCTTTCCACCATTATCCTTATAATAAAACTTCATCCATGAAATGAGACAAACTTGGATTATCATAATAATCTCCGTTCTTTTCATTATTAGGCACTACAATCACATTCTCCTCATTAAGATACACGATATTGATACTTTGGCTTGGCAAGAAAACTTTTTCTTTCTACCATTTTCCTTATAATCAAAGTTTTTCCATCAAATGAGTCAAACTTGGATTCTTGTAATAACCTATATTTTTTTGTGATTAGGCACAACAATCATGTTCTCCATATTGGAATACATGATATTAAAGCTTTGGTTTAGCAAGAAAAGCTTTTCTTTCCATCGTTTTCCTTATAATCAAAGTTTATCCATAAAATAAGACAAACTTGGATACTCATAATAATCTCCATTTTTTTTTGTCATGGGCACTAAATCATGTTCTCCACATTAGGACACACAATACTCATACTTTGATTTGGCAAGAAAAGTTTTTCTTTCCACCATTTTCCTTATAATTAAAGTTCATCCGTGAAATGACACAAACATGGATACTTGTAATAATCTCCATTTCCACATGATATTGATGCTTTGGTTTGGTAAGAAAAGCCTTCCTTTACACCATTTTTCTTATAATCAAAGTTCACCTATGAAATGAAACAAACTTTGATATCATAATAATCTCATTTCTTTTTGTTATTGGCAATACAATCATGTTCTCCAGATTGGGATACACGATATTGATGTTTCAGATTTGCAAGCAAAGCTTTTCCTTCCACCATTTTCATTATAATCAAAGTTTTATCTGTGAAATGAGACAAACTTGGATACACGTAATAATCTCCATTCTTTTTGTTATTGCGTGCAACAACAATGTTCTCCTCATTGGGATATACGATATTGATTCTTTGGTTTGGCAAAAAAAGTTTTTTTTCCACCATTTTCCTTATAATCATAGTTTGTCCATCAAAAGAGTCAAACTTGGATTCTTGTAATAACCTCTATTCTTTTTGTGCTAGGGCATAACAATTATGTTCACCACATTGGGATACATGATATTGAAGTTTTGGTTTGGCCAGAAAAGCTTTTCCTTCTACCATTTTCCTTACAATCTAAGTTCATCCGCAAAATAAGAGAAACTTGGATTCTCATAATAATCTCCACTATTTTTCTGATTGGGCACTGCAATCATATTCTCCACATTGGGATACACAATATTAAAGCTTCGGTTTGGCAAGAAAAGCTTTTCTTTCCACCGTTTTCCCTATAATCAAAGTTTATCCGTGAAATAAGTCAAACTTGGATTCTTAGAATAATCTCCATTTTTTTTTTGTGATTGGGTACTACAATCATTTTCTCCACATTGGGATGCAAGATATTGATGCTTTGGATTTACAGGAAAAGCTTTTCTTTCCATCATCTTCCTTAAAATCAAAGTTCATCCGTGAAATGAGTTAAACTCGGATTCTTATAATAATCTCCATTTTTTTTGTGATTAGGTACAACAATCATCTTCTTTACATTGGGATACATGATATTATGCTTTTAATTGGCAAGAAAAGCTTTTCTTTCTGCCATTTTTCTTATAATCAAAATTCATCCATGAAGTGAGACAAACTTGGATACTCGTAATAATTTCCACTCTTTTTGTTATTGCGCGCCACAACCATGTCCTTCTTATTAGGATACACGATATTGATTAATTGGTTTTGCAAGAAAAGCTTTTCTTTCCATCAATTTCCTTATAATCAAAGTTCACTCGTGAAATGAGATAAACTTAGATTCTCGTAATAATCTCTATTTTTTTTGTGATTGGGTACTACAATCATGTTATCCACATTGGGATACACGATATTGAAACTTTGGTTTGGCAAAAAAAGCTGTTCTTTCTGCCACTTTCCTTATAATCAAAGTTTATCCATGAAAATGAGACAAACTTGGATTCTCGTAATAATCTCTATTCCTTTTGTGATTAGGCACTAAATCATGTTCTCCATATTGGGATACATGATATTGATGCTTTGGTTTTGTAAGAAAAGCTTTTCTTTCCACCATTTTCCTTATAATCAAAGTTCATCTATGAAATAAGACAAACTTGGATTCTCATAATAATCTCCGTTTCTTTTATGATTAGGCACAACAAACTATATTCTCTAGATTGGGATACACGATATTGATTCTTTGGATTTGCAAGAAATGCTTTTCTTTTCGCCATTTTCCTTATAATCAAAGTTCATCTATGAAATGAGACAAACTTGGATTCTCATAATAATCTGCATTCTTTTTGTGATTAGGCACTCCAATCATGTTTGCCATATTGGGATAAACAATATTGATGCTTTGGATTTGTAAGAGAAGTTTTTCTTTCCACCATTTTCCTTATAATCAAAGTTTATTCATGAAAACTTGGATTCTCATAATAATCTCTATTCTTTTTTGATTGTGCACTACAATCATATTCTTCACATTGCGATATATGCTATTGATGCTTTGGTTTTGCAAGAAAAGCTTTTCTTTCCACCATTTTCCTTATAATTAAGGTTTATCCATGAAATGGTACAAACTTGCATACTTGTAATAATCTTTGTACTTTTTATTATAGGCACAACAATCATGTTCCCCACATTGGGATACATGATAGTGATGCTTTGGTTTGGCAAGAAAAGCTTTCCTTTCCACTGTTTTCCTTATAATTCAAGTTCACTTATGAAATGAGACAAACTTTGATACTCATAATAATCTTCATTCTTTTTGTTATTGGCACTACAATCATGTTCTCCACGTTGGGATACACAATATTAATACTTTGGAGTTACGAGAAAAGCTTTTCTTTTCACCATTTTTCTTACAATTAAAGTTAATCTATAAAATGAGACAAACCTGGATACTTGTAGTAATCTTCATTCTTTTTGTTACTGCGCACAACAATGATGTTCTCTTCATTGGGATACATGATATTAATGCTTCGGATTTGCAAAAAAAGCTTTTCTTTCCACCATTTTCCTTATAATCAAAGTTTACCTGTGAAATGAGATAAACTTGGATACTCATAATAATCTCTATTCTTTTTGTTATTACGCGCAACAATAATGTTCTCCTCTTTAGGATACACGATATTGATTCTTTGGTTTGGCAAGAAAGGTTTTTCTTTCCACCATTTTCTTTATAATCGTAGTTTGTCCATCAAAAGAGTCAAACTTGGATTCATAATAACCACTATTCTTGTTGTGATTGGGCATAACAATCATGTTCTCCACATTGGGATAAATGATATTGAAGCTTTGGTTTGGCAAAAAAGCTTTTCTTTCCACCATTTTCCTTATAATCAAAGTTCAACCATGAAATGAGAGAAACTTGGATTCTCATAATAATCTCCACTCCTTTTGTGATTGGGCATTACAATCAAGTTCTCCACATTGGGATACCCGACATTAAAGCTTTGGTTTGGCAAGAAAAGCTTTACTTTCCACCATTTTTCTTATAATTAAAGTTCATCCGTGAAATAAGTCATACTTAGATTCTCGAAATAATCTCTATTCTTTTTGTGATTGGGCATTACAATCATGTTCTCCATATTGGGATGCATGATATTGATGCTTTGGATTTGCAGGAAAAGCATTTCTTTCAACATTCTTCCTTAAAATCAAAGTTCATCCATGAAATGAGTCAAACTTGGATTCTTATAATAGTCTCCATTCTTTTTGTGATTGGGCACTACAATTATCTTCTCTACATTGGGATACAAGATATTAATGCTTTTGATTGGCAAGAAAAGCTTT
>JBBYHM010141060.1:0-37427 GCA_038381775.1 Adansonia rubrostipa
TGGTTAAAATAGTTAAATGTTAAGGTTTTCCAAAGTAAAATAGCCATTTATTTGTTTTAAAATCTTTGAGCCTTGATGTTGAGTTTTATTGGTGACATGGTCAACAGACTGTTTGATTGTCCCAAACTACTTCGGGATTGTGTAAATAAGTTCATGAAACCCATGTCACCCTTTTTTTACAGTCTCGGATGTCCAGAAGTCTGTGGCTTAAGTTTAAACCTAAGGAACCTAAAAGAACAAAAAAAAACTCCTATATTTTTGCCTTGACTGAATTGTATTCTAAAGTTGAAAAATTACTTTTGATCCCTAAAACATTTTTCTACAATTTTTTAATATTTTTCATTTAAAGGGCATCAAATTACCTTTCCAATAGTATCTTGTTTGCCCCAGGTTCATTCCAAATAAGGGAGATGATTTTTAAAAACTAAGCTATTTGGAACCCCTCGATCCAACAAATTTTTTTTTAAATTTTTTAAAATATTTTTCTCAAAAGGTTCATGAAATTCCTTTTTCGAAAAGGTATCATTTGCGATTTAATGATTTCGAATGTGTCGAATGTGTTTTTTTAAAGTCCCTTACACCATTTTCCCTACACATGTTGCCAATGCTAAAACAATCCTAACTTCAAAATCAATTTTGCCTAGAAAGTGATTTTTTAGGATTTTCAAAATATTTTTATGTTGACCTTCATCGAGTTACCTTTCAATGGTACTGCATCGACCTTCTAAACCCTTTAAATAAACCTGAAATAAATTCAACAAAGAGGATAGCAAGATGTTGTCCCTTAGTTCGAACTTAGAAATTAAACTAGTTTCAAAAACCACTTTTTTGAAGAGTTCGAATGCCTTGAAATGCATCCGATTAGTTCCCAATGGAGTGATGCACCATGAAACGAGTCCCTTAGGCTCGATCAAGGCCAAAACAAAAAAAATTAATTTAAGTTTTCCTCCAAATCATTGCTTTTATCTTTTAAAAATGCTTTTTCACTAAATATATGTATCCTTTTCTCCAAAAATTATTAAATTTTTGCCTTTGGGGATATTCCAACCCTACTTTTCAAAATTTCATGAAAATTTAAAAAAAATACCAAAATTTTTGTCTTTAAGGTACTTCAACCCTATTTTTTACTCAAAAACCAAGATTTTATCTCTGAGATATTTTTTAGCCTTTTAACCAAAATCTCATTTCAAAAATATCAAAAATCTTCACCATTAGGATACTCCAACCTTACCCTTCTAGGGGGATACTCTAATCCCTTTTTTTACTTAAAGAATCTAAGTTATCTCTTTCCAAGACCTTTTCATGTCTTTTAGTTAAAACCTCTTCTCAAAAATATTAAGAATCTTCACCATCGGGGATACTCAAACCCCACCTTTTTTAGAGGATACTCCAACCTCATTTTTCACTCAAAACAATCTTGATTTTTTTCTCTCTAGGATCATCTCGGGTCTTTTAATCAATACCTTTCCTAAACATATTGAAAATCTTTACCATTGGGGATATTCCAACCCTATCTTTCAAAGGGATACTCTAATTCTATTTTTTAAAATTCACTCGAAATCTAAACTTTTTCTTTCTCGAACATCCCTGGGTTTACTAATCAAAAGCTATTTCTCTATACCTTAAATAACCACTGAATCCAAATATTTCTTAAATTGTCATCACAGTTATTCCCTAATGATTGAAGATAATTACAAGATATATTCTAATTGTCCCTTCTTTTCATGCTTTTTGTGTGTTTACGTTTACACAATATTATTATATTCTTTTTTGTCTTACTAACATGTTACTATTTTGTGATGTCCCTTCTACATCATGTTCCCAAATAATTTTTAAAATTTCTAAGGCAAGGTTATGTGTCAGTATCTCTCTAGTGCCTAACATAGAATATCTGAATTTTCAAAATTAAATTTGAAGATAATGTTCATTAAAAATCCTAATGTTCCCATATCTTTGATTTGCATACATTCAAAACCCAGATCTACATTTTTCATTAAAAAATTTATTCATTTAAGTGGATTATATCAAAATAATGACAAAGTGAAACTAGTTTAAATAAAATTGAAGTAAGATATGGTTAGCAAGTATCGATTTTTGGCATTGTTGAGTTGCTAATCCTTTTACATGCTTAACCATCTCCCAAGCCGAGCTAATAAATCTCTAGAACTTGTAGACATCAAAATTGATGTTTTGAGTTTTGTAACTCATAATATTGTTTTCAATAGGCATTCGATAGTGCACAGCTCAAAATGATCAATGGTGACTTCCAATCTTCGACTACTTCATGGTGGCCATCTGAGACTAGTTGGATGAGCAATTCATCCAGTGGTCCTTCCCTTCATTCTCATCTTGTTATGCGTAATCCAAATTCTGATCAAAGGATATTTTAAAGGCAATTCATGACCAATTCTCTTCTATAAGTCAAGTGCGTCACCATCTGAGCGATTTGGGCTAGCTTTGTGCCAAGTAAGGGCATGTCGCGACATAAAGTCCAAGACCAAAATCTGTGGAGTGGTTTTATATCTTAATAGTTCCTCAAGCACCACTTTGCTTTAGGCTTAAAGTCATTCCTGTAAATCTTTTCAAGGAAAGTTGCATGGGTTGAAATAATGACTTTTTGTTCCTTTAAGTTATAAAATAATCCCTATTTTATCCCCTTAAGATACCCTACAAACATACATAGTTTTAAATGTGATTATAGTTTTTTCACATCCTTATCCAATACATGTGTCAGGCACTTCCATATTCTTATAAATCTGAATAAGGATTTCTTATTCTTCCCAAACTCGTATAAAGTCTTATGAGTCAATTTAGTTAGAACTTGGCTTAGAGTATAACATGCCATTCGTAGTGCATAGACCCAAAAGGATAATGGTGGCTCTAAATAACTCATCGTGGACAATATCATATCCATTAAAGTTTTATTTATTCTTTTAGCCACACTATTCTATTATGGAGTCATTGGTGTAATCATTTTGGATAAAATCCCATTCTCTATGAGGTGTCATAGAAAATCATTGGAAATATATTCTTTACCTCGATCAAATCAAAGTGTCTTTATGGATTTACCCTATTACTTTTCCACCTTCACATGATATTCTTTGAATTTGTTAAAGGTTTCACACTTTTTGATGCATCAAGGACACATATCCATATCTTGAATAGTCATCTATGAAAGAAACATAGTACTCATATCCTTTACATGCTTTGACGTTTATAAGGCCACATACGTCTATATGTGTTTTTTTTAGAAAATCTTCAACCTTGTACTTTTTGCTTCAAAAGACCTCTTGGTCATCTTAACTTTAAGGTAGGATTCATATAGGGATAAATGTATCTTCCTTAATGATTCAAGAGAATCGTTCTTCACTAATCTTTGAATCCTTTCTTGACTAATATGGCTAAGTCTTGAATGCCATATGTATGCCTCATTACAATAAAAAGTTTTGAACTCTTGTAGAGTTATTCATTAATTCATTGTCTAATAGTGAATACATCTTTGTTTGATTAAATATAGATTACTATCCATCCAACCAAAAAAGGACCTGTTTTTATGAATGACCATAGCTTTATTGAAAGGTATTGAATATGAATCTTTAATCAAACAAGCCATAAAGATAAAGTTCCTTTTAAAACAAGGAACATAAAAACCATCTTTAAATAAAATAAATCTAAATTCAACAAAATAAAGATGTACATCTCCTATTGCTTCAGCCAACACTAAACTTCCATTATTGGTTTTTTACAAGAGGTTTCTATCAAGCAGACTTTTCATTTCCTTGAACCTCTTCAAAGAAACACAAACGTGAGTAGTGGCTTTTGAATCAATGACCTAAGTTTCTTTGAAATTTTCCACCAAACAAGCTTCAATATATTAGAGATCCTTAATCCTTATTCTTTAGAGGATAAAAATTCTTTACAAGTCTTCTTGAATAAATAAATCTTTCTGCAATGGAAGATTTTGATTTTTTAGAGTCTTTACACTTTTTTTCTTTTTTTTACATGCTTTCAAATGTAAAAGCAATAAAAGACTTAGAAACCTTTTGCTTCTTAGATTTTGTTACCTTTTCTTATTCCTAGAACTAGAAATTGAAGTAATCACCACATTTACCTCTTTTTTTGGGTCATTAGCTTTATTGAAAGGTATTGAATATGAATCTTTAATCAAACAAGCCATAAAGATAAAGTTCCTTTTAAAACAAGGAACATAAAAACCATCTTTAAATAAAATAAATCTAAATTCAACAAAATAAAGATGTACATCTCCTATTGCTTCAGCCAACACTAAACTTCCATTATTGGTTCTTTACAAGAGGTTTCTATCAAGCAGACTTCTCATTTCCTTGAACCTCTTCAAAGAAACACAAACATGAGTAGTGGCTCTAGAATCAATGACCTAAGTTTCTTTGGAATCTTCCACCAAACAAGCTTCAATATATTGGAGATCCTTAATCCTTATTCTTTAGAGGATAAAAATTCCTTACAAGTCTTCTTGAATAAACAAATCTTTCTGCAAAGGAAGATTTTGATTTTTTAGAGTCTTTACGCTTTTTTTTCTCTTTTTTACATGCTTTCAAATGTAAGAACAATAAAAGACTTAGAAACCTTTTGCTTCTTAGATTTTGTTACCTTTTCTTATTCGTAGAACTAGAAATTGAAGTAATCACCACATTTACCTCTCCTTTTGGGTCATTAGTTTTATTTAAAGGTATTGAATATGAATATTTAATCAAACAAGCCATAAAGATAAAGTTCCTTTTAAAACAAGGAACATAAAAACCATCTTTAAATAAAATAAATCTAAATTCAACAAAATAAAGATGTACATCTCCTATTGCTTCAGCCAACACTAAACTTCCATTATTGGTTCTTTACAAGAGGTTTCTATCAAGCAGACTTCTCATTTCCTTGAACCTCTTTAAAGAAACACAAACATGAGTAGTGGCTCTAGAATCAATGACCTAAGTTTTTTTGGGATCTTCCACTAAACAAGCTTCAATAAATTGGAGATCCTTAATCCTTGTTCTTTAGAGGATAAAAATTCCTTACAAGTCTTCTTGAATAAACAAATCTTTTCGCAATGGAAGATTTTGATTTTTTAAAGTCTTTATGCTTTTTTTTCTTTTTTTTTACATGCTTTCAAATGTAAGAGCAATAAAAGACTTAGAAACCTTTTGCTTCTTAGATTTTGTTACCTTTTCTTATTCTTAGAACTAGAAATTGAAGTAATCACCACATTTACCTCTCATTTTGGTTGGTTACCATCATTGAACATAAGCTCATAGGCTTGCAACTCCCTTATAAGCTCAATGAGATCCAACTCTTTGCTAATTATATGCGGCCTGAAAGCTTGTGAAATCCTTAGAAAGAGTTTAAGCACTTCCGTAATTTAGGTGTTGTATGCCAACTTAGCATTATTTTTAACAACCTTAACAAAGTACCTTGTAAGTTTAATCAAATCATCCTTTATTGAAGTTTTTACCTATTGTTTACAATTCATCAAACTTAGAGTAGTAGACTGTCTAACTAATTTGACTTGGCCACCAAACATGTCCTCTAAGTTACCCATGATCTCTCTAGCAGTGACATAGCTCTTATGCTACTTTTGCAAAACACTTGATAACTTGCCAGCATATAGAAATGAGCTATGTCATTGGACTCTCTCCAACAAGTGTAAAGAGGGAAAGCCACATCAGTAGTGCATTTTAGGAAGGTGCAGGTAAGCCGGGTTCATCAAGCATGAACTTATGTTTCTCACAATTGAGAAAATTAGTAGGTTTCTTTTTCAATCTTTAAAGGTATCCCCCTATTTAATTTGTTACTTATGAGAATTTGAATAAAAGGTGCTGGTGACATTTTGAACTAAAACAAGTAAATATACTTGAAACATTTTATCTATGCTCAAGCAAATATAAAATAGATATTTGCTAAAATGAACATAAATAAATATGTTTCTACATGAAAAACCTTTTGGAAACATGTAGCATTGCTGTTGTAATTCCTAGCATCTATTGCCTTAAAATCTAAGGGGTATTCATAAAACAATATCCAAAAACATAGATCCCATCTAATTAATATATATTACCATAAATCTTTGTAGGTTAAGACATATATTAATAACTATTTCTTTGGCCACCAATTTAACTAATAAAGCTTTTAGGGTAGGTTAATATTAAACTAGTGTTGAGTGTACAACCATTATTTACGAGACCTAGTCCATGCATTATTCAAGTCATCAAAGGATGATCTCAAATAGAACATGTCCAAGTACATTTTCCATATAGAAGATCCAACCTTGTGTATCGGTGGTAGCCGACCACCTACCAAGGGGGATGGTTAGGGCAGAATTGACACAAGGTGTTACATGCTTTCGCATATGGATCAATAATAAAGGTCATTGGGTTTTATTTGAAATCCTCTCCTACTTAATATTTTTCAAAAATATGCAAGGTTTTGAAAAATACGTATGATTAATAGAAGTCTGAGTGGTATTCATCTATCCTATATGACATGTTATTAACACACGCATATATAGACATCCATTATTCATATTCATCCATTCATGACAAAACATAGGAATAATAAATAACCAAAAAATTAAATAGCCAAACCATGATTTCTTTCTAGAAAATAAAAAAAAAAACAAAGATTACAAAATTTCATCTAAAGCATACTTTGGGTCTTGAATTTTGCTCCATCTTCATAAACTGGTCTTCATGAAATTATTTTGTTGTTCAGCTCCATAAATTATTTAAAACCAAATTTATAATCTGATAAAACCTAACAATTTGTGGCCTTCATGACTTCAATTTTTCACACCTATTAACATAAGCATTTGGCTAAGCCCACCGTTATCACGTGCTAATTTCTTGGTGGTGCACATTAACATGTACACACTGAAGAAGCTTGCTGGGGCACACATCTCAGCGACTACTAACATTGCTTAGGAACACTCACCACACCGAAGAGTGTGCACATGCTTAGACCTTAGTCGAGGCTGTTTCCCTTATAGTGGCTATGTTAAACAAATGCACACCGGTGCACTGTTATGTATATGGACACCTGAGGGCACTCATCCTCATGGTGTCGGGGCTCATGACCTAGTAGTAGTGGATGTTGAAAAGGCCACCTGCCAAGCTTACATCCATGTAGTGGTGGCAGTTGTGTAGTACATGCTTCTAGGGCTCACACCCTAGTAATATTGATAGTCATGCAAGTGCACATCCAAATAGTGATATGCACATGCTTAGCTTTGCTACTAGGGTTTGCACCCAAGCAACTTTGAAGACCATGGGCTCTCAGCACACACCCACAACTAGGAGTCCCAACATCCATACATAGGCCGCTCCCAGGTGAAACACTCGATGTCCTACATGTAGTCAAATGTGTTGAAGATCCTTTAGCTAGACCCCTTTTTGGCCATGCAATGCTGATAATGTCCTATTATCAAAAAATAAATAGGTTAGTAAATGAATTTTAGTCTTTAAATCTACATTTTCCTTATGTATAATTACAAAAATGAAATAAAAACTTAAGCAATCTTTATTTGGTGCTGATAGACCACATTTAATTACATATCCAAAAACTTTAAATACAATCATTTTAAATTTTAAGGGACCATGATCGGTAAAATTTAGCATAAAATTTCATCACAACATAATGGAAACCTTAGAATGCCAGCTCTATAATAATTAAATCCATGCATAATTAATAAAAAATTTTTGTTATAAAATTTTTGCATAAGCATAGTTATGATTTGGCTCTGATACTAGTTGTAAGAAAAAAACTAAATGTGGCATAGTGGAATTTAAAAAAATTTTAATTCAGATTAAACTTGATCGTGTTGCCATACACATTAAACTCATCATAATTAACTAACCTTAACTATTGATCTATGAGTGCTGTCTAAGGATCCAAGAAAAGATCCATGCAAAAGCATCAATCAACTAGCCTTTTTCTCTAGTCTTTAATTCTCGGACGGTGAAGTATGTGGGCATTCTTTATATCAATCAACTTTGATTGTATGGCTAGATTTTCCTTCAAGACCTCATTGAGCTATTGGATTTATTGCCACAAAATGGTATGGCAATCAACCCTAATGTTGGTACATTGGTCTAACCTCAAAACATTAGCTTCTATTTTATATCAGGTAATCTAGTGGTCTGTCACTTGAACGTAATCAAGTTAAAAGGATTTTACTTCCTTCCTAAATATCCTTTGGTCGATCATCTAGGATAATGTCAACCATATTTTTGACAAACCCTAGTGTATGTGGACACGAATTCAGTTAGATACATTTAGGACATTGACTTAGTTTATTTTGAATTCCTTATTAATTCAAATCAAACTACTAAATTTATTTACTTAGATAATTACCATAAATCTAACCTTAACTCAAAATAAGATCAAGGCAAACTTATTGAATAGAATAATTATGTTAGAATTATTAATAAAATTAGTTACAGTAAAACTTTTTTTAAATCAAAATAAAAAGATAATTTCTTAATAAGAATTCATTTAGGATATTATCTATATTTAACTTATAAATGAATATTTAAACAAAATTATTTAGATATTAAATTAATTATATAAATAATTAATTTATCCTTATCAATTTAATTAAATTAATTCTTATATTTACAAAAAGATAAATATAATTAATTTAAATTACTAATTCTTGTTTTAAATAAATATTTATTCAAATTTACTATCCTAAATAAAAAATACAAAAAATTAACTTTTATCATTTACTAAAGAAAATGCCTACACCCCTAAATAGGAGTGTACTTGGTGCACTACTTTACCATGTTAAAAATCTACCCACTTCAAGTAAGCTGATTGATAACTGTTCATTAAGCAATTATGTTGAGCTAATGAATGGACCAATCAAATATACATAATAAGGCTTAAATAATCTATGTAATTAAATATTCTATACCAAATAAATTAATCACATAATTATTAATCTTAATGTTATACCACTAAAGATAAAGACTGCGCTCCTAGTTATAAACTATATTACAGAAGCTTATGAATAACCTTAGTCCAATGACCATGTCATGTGTGTAATACCTTCATATGATATCTGTGATCAAGTTAAGGTTAGAATCCCTTTTACCTTCTTGATCACTTTATCTTAAAGTTCTATTATACTTTCTATATGAAATAAGTGTTCACTACATATGAACAATTAATCATTTGATATACAAATGATAGAGGTCTCTTCCATTTTCACTATTATGTATAATGCCTTATAAGAGGGTAACCTTAACTCTTATAGTCACTATGATTCCATACCTATAACTAAAGCTCTTATTGAGTATAAATCATATACCTAACAAACCAGTTTATTAGCTTACTACTTTGAGACGCTTCAGCCTTTAGAATATCAAAGTATACAAGTTATAAACACAGAGTCAATTACTTACTTAGGATTTAGGTAATTACTCAATGAACATTCAAAGTGAATTAATTTATACGAACGTATTTACTAATAGATTAATTGTACTTAGGTCTAGTTCAATATATCACCACCTCTAGGCTATATATCATTATCTCTACTTAAGAGCTAGCTTACTCCTGACGACCAAGAAAAGCCATATTCCCAACAGGATTTATACGACATAACAATATTCCTATGAGTTACTTGCTCACATTAACCCCATAGACTACAGACTATTAATTTAGACTACTTCCCTTTAAGTGTTATCTTCTTGCATATAAAGTCCATTATATGGAACATTCTAATGGTATAAACATAAGTAATAAATGTGCTATATTTGCTTACATTTACTTTAACATGTAAATTAAATGATGACGGAGTAGCAATGGTATAATGAAAATCTCGAAAATATAACTATAAATAATCAGTTCAAATTATTGAAATACATTAAAATGACTTTCAACCTTAAGGCATTCCTAATAATATAGGCCTATATTGGCAATCTTAATATGCATCGGTAGGTACAATTTTTTTAAAAATTTTTGCTTATTTATTTTTTAAATAATTTTTAATTTTTTCTTAATCTTTTTTATTTGAATAGTTACATTTTAAAATAAAAAATATTAATTAAATTAGACTATTGAACACAAATATTTTTAAATAGAATTCATAAGAAAAAATTTGTTAAAAAATCATATTTTTCGATAATTCTATTTGTAAAAAAACTATTTTTGATCAAAAAATTTGTCAAAAATATTTTTCCCATTAAATTTCTATGACTTTTGCTTTTTTGAGAAAATTGTGGTGTAAAAACTTTTACCGACCAAAAATTCTATTGGCAACAGTTTTTGCGATGAAAGTTTCAGTCAATAATAGTTTTTGCGCTGAAATTAAAAAGAATGGAGGGAAATTTCTCACCTAAACATTTTTCCAACAAAAATTTTTGATGGAAAAAGTCAAAATGAATCTTCTAAGGGATTTTTATATTTGATTATGTGTTGTATACCCGCTATGAAAAAACACAAAAAAGGACAGTTAATTCTACTTTCATCAGAGAATGATTATTTGATTATTTTTCCTTTTTTGGTCATAATTTAATTAAAACTCATCTAATTTTGCTAATCTATCCTCATATGTAGGATAAATTTTTTGATTCTTCAACTTTGATGAAATCGAAATAAATCTTTTTATTTAAACTTTGTTCTTATACTAATGAATTTGTATGAAATCAAATAGGATTCAAATATTTCTTTCTTTTTCTTGATTTTTGCCTGTTTTCAATAGAATTTTTAGTTGGAAATAGATTTTGAGACAGAATTGAAAAAAATAAAGGAAAATTCCCTGCCTAAATTTTTGAAATAGAGTTTTCCATTGAAAAAAGTAAACTTTCATTGGAAATTACCTAGCTATAAAGGCCACTTGCATCATTTCCGTTTGTCATTTTTTATGAATCAACACACTTCAGTGACTTTTTTCTCAATTTTTTGTCTTTAGAATGCCATTTTCAGTGTTTAAGGTATTATTTGATGGCTTTAGAAATATTAAAATAAAAAACTTTAAAAATTTTGTTTTAAGGTATTATTTGATGGTATTATTTTTAGTAACTTCAATGACTTTTTTCTTTATTACGACATGTTGATAGTTTAGGAAATATTAAAATAAAGAACTTTAAAAAACTTTTCTTAAATGTTAAGATGGCATTTCTAACCCATAAGCATGCCACATGTCATAAACCTATTAGTTAGAAAAATAACATGTCAACACCGTTAAGCCTCGGACTAACATGTGATATGAAAGTAAAGTTTAACTACCAAATTTTATTTTTTTTCCTTAAGAACCAAGTTATGGATTGGGTTATAGTATAAAAGTCAAATGGTATATTAGGCCTATATTTTTATTATTGTAATTACAACCTTGACTATATAAAATATCCATAATTTTGTTAAAATTTGCTTATTTGGATGATGCATTTTGAAGACATGAATGACAAATACCTGAGGAAAAGTATTTTGCAAGTTTTGACAATTATACTTCAAAGATTAATTTTCAAAATTCAATGGATATAATTACAGTGAAAGAAGAGTTCATAACTTTAATTTCATACAATAAAAAATCAAAGGTTTATTTCCATTTTTAAGTAAAATTTGAAAGTCTATTTGGGCATTATTCTTAAATCTAGTAAATACAAATCAACAAAATAAATGCAAACCTAAAGATATGCATGATGGATAACATAAACGCTTTTAAGCTATATGATATAATTTTATGTCAATTTATAAAAGTTACAATAACAATACAACTCTATATGTAATATAAAATTATCGAATCATCCTAACCCAATGCTACATAAATTCTTGGACTCTGATTGAGGAATCGCTGGCCCATGTTAACATGTTTCTTTCAATTTATATTAGCAGGTCTAACTGAGCTTCGAAAAATTATGAATTTTTTCACTTTTTATAGGACTTCTATTGATTTTTGCAAAATTCTTTATGGATTTATCGATTCTTTGTATTAATTTCTAATATATCAGCATATTCTCTTCATAAATTTCTTCCAATCTAGGATCGATTGATCTTTTGAGGACTTCAAATTGTGGACCTTAACATAATTGGAAGCTAAAGTTCATGACGATAATAGAGGCCAAAATTGCACTTGATTCTTCAACATCTGGTTATAGTTTGTTTCAGGATTCTAAATTCCCCCCTTTAAATATTAATTGTTCTAATAGTGAAAGTTTTTTCAAGTTTACGAATTGAGGTCCTAAACTGAGGGTGGATTTTTATGGTGAAAGCAGTATATTCACAAACAAGAGGCACTTTTTGCTTCCAATCCTCATCAATCTTTACAATTCTTTCCACCAGACAAGAGTAGTAGAAGAAGGATTGTAAAGTGCCATAAGGAAGTGTCTAATGAAGGATCTAATTAGTGGTAGAATGTTGTGCTGGGTCAATTCTATGGAAAGGGTCTAAACTTTAGTCGATTTCAAATAATGGTGAATTTATTATGCAGAAAAGATGGAACTATAGAGATCAAAGTTGTTGGGCCTAAGTTTTATCTTAGTCAATTCCCAAATGAAAGGACTAAGGATTGGATCATTGAATTTGGACGTTGGAATATTAAGAACAAAATTATTGAGGAAATACGAATCAGGACTTTAATCTTTGAATTTTGATATAAAAAAAACCCCAATTTGGATCAAACTTGGGAATGTCCCTTTAGAGTTGTATACCAAGGTTGGTTGTGGTTGCATTGCTAGTGCTTGTAGATACCCCCTATACATGATAGAACTATGACCCTGCAGCAAACTTGATTATCCTAAACTTTACATGGAACTTGAAGTGGACACAGAGTTCCCAAAAGGTATTGAAATGGAATTACATGAAATAATCATTATTATAGTCAAATTATCCAACAAATGTTTGAGAGCAATGTCTTTCAGCATCTTGAAAATCAATATCCAACAAAGCCAACTATTACACAAAAATGGATCCTAAAAAGGAAAAATAAAAGTAGTTAAGGATAGAGGGAATCTTTGTGCACCAAATCTAAATCCAATTATGAATAAGTACAAGAACTAAGAACCATCTTTTGTTCCACCTCTTCAAAGTATTCATAGGGAAGTAGTAGTAAACCAACAACTTTAAGGTTTTAAGCTCTGCTATAGAGCTTGACACTGTAGAGAAAATAGTAGTTTTTCCTTCAAGAAGATCCAAAGTAGCAAAAGTAGCAGTAATAGGGATATTTGAATTGATGGCTCAGCTAAGAACTAAAGTTAGAGGACAAGTAGCAAAGAGAAATATTTGGCAAGCAAAGGCTATACAACAAGTTAAAAGAGGTAACCTTTTCTTTTCTAATTCTCTATATGTTTTCTATGGAACACAAGCAACCTTAATAGCCTTTTTAAAACAGAGTAAAATAGTCGACAAAATTTAATAAACTCAAAGTTGATTTGATATGCTTTCCAAAAACAAAAATAAAATAGCATAATGTACAACATATTTCAGATAGAAAGTTCAATAATTGGCAAATGTTACAATTACAACCAGCAGCTAATAGAATAATATAGATACTGTAGAAGGGCTAGTGGCAATAACCATTATTGATGCCACTAATCAAAGGTTGACTTAATCTTTTAATGTTGATGATTGTGCAATGCTTTTCTTTGCTGTCTATGGCAATAATAGTGCTATCGTAGAAGATCACTTCAGACTAGTTTGTAATTAATCTCTAGCAAAATTAGTGATAGCCCTTGGATAGTTCCTTGCTACTTTAATGTTATTAGCCATCCTACTAAAGGCTTTAATTGTGATGGCTCTAAGACCCTAACTTTGATATAAAAGAATTCCTTGACTGCTTGCATAACCTTGATCTCATTGATCATCCCTACTTAGGTTTATTTTTCACATTTTTCAACAATAGGTAAGAAGTTTATCTTTTATAAAAGTTTGGATAGGGTAATCATTAGTTCAAGATTGTATCTATCCTTTCCCAACTCCAGTGCTAAGTTTTTAGATCCAAAAGTTTCAGATCATTTTCTTAGGCTTATAAAGCTCAAAATATCATACTTTTCCCTTTTAAGCCCTTTAAATTCTTCAATTTTTAGACAAATCATCAAGACTACAACAAAACAATTGAGGATTCTTGGTCTTTACCAATGGATGGCAATCTTATGAAAAAGTTGTTAGAAAAAACTTAAAAGATTAAAACAAGTATTGAATAGCTCAAACAGAGTGAATTAAAAAAGAATAAAGCTTGAGCATTTATAGGTACAACTGCTTTTGCTACCCCCTACTTGAGCTACTGAAGGTAGAGTAGTAAATAGCTTAAAAGCTTTCTTACTATTGAAGAAAGGTTCTTTAGACAAAAGCCAAGGGACTAATGGGTTAAAGAAATGATTAGGGCATTACTTCTTTATGAAGGATGTCAAATCCTGATAAAGTTTGGCTTCATGCAAATGTCAGATTTCAAAAATAAACAAAAGAATATTAAAAGAGCTGTGGAAGATGTAAACATAGAAACAATTAGACTTCCTTATAGAGCTTTAGAAAAAAGACATATGTGTAGTAAACCATTCTATTTTAATAAAATTAAATCATCCATCTGATTAGGGATTACCTAACTCTTAAATTTCATCACTTGGAATTAAAATAATTTCAAAAAAAAAAAAACTTAGTTAGTAGTAACTAAGGTTCCATAAAGGATATCTAAGATCATAAGTAGCAAATGTGTCCTACTTCTAATGGTGATCTACACAAATGGAAGTTGGAGCCATCTCTAGGCTCAATGGTTCTCTAGTGCTAAACTGAAGGCTTGTTAAGCCTCAACCAAAAGGTATTTATGAACAATTTTTTCCTTTATATAATCAAGAATGTTTTTAGGATACAATTTGTGTAAAAAAGGAAAAAAAATAGTTCTATAAAAAGGTACAAAGGTGGCGATAATAGTAGCTTCCACTACCTTGGGTGGTGAATATGGTAATAGATTAAAAGAACAATTTTTTTTAACTATCTTGATTAAAAAAACAAGTGTCTAGATTCATCAACTCTCTACCCCTTACTTAGTCGATAAAATTATCTTATCCAGGAAGAATTTTTATCAGAATCAAATTACTTAGCATGGTAAAACTTTTTACTTTAGGTAGTTTGATTTGATAATTAAACTTACCCAAAGTGGTCGAACCATGCACAGATAATGGCATAAGGGATTTTGGCCAGGGTTTGATGAATGGGTTCAAAACCCCTAGCTAGTGCGCCATAGGTAAGTCTATTAAAATAGGTTTCCTAGAAATTTTAATTAAGTAATTAAAACTTTTATTTATCATATAAATAAACCTTATCTAATTTATCTCATAAAAATAATTATCTAATAGTTATAAAAATAAGATAAATGATTTTAACCTAATCGACTAAGTAATTTAACCAAGGTGGGAATTTGATTTAAAATCAAACTTTTAATCTTGGTGAAACTCAATAATTAATGGGACAAGCATTACCCTCTTGGACATGGTATGCCTTAATTTGGATATTACCTAGATAGAACAATCTTATCCACCATGTCTTGAAAAGACAACAAAAACTTAGATTTTAAAATTTTAATTTTATGTATTAAACAAATCATAATTGAACTATTCAATTAAGTCCTCCAATTAATTTACCTTTATTTAATTAAATGGGACTCGATTAAATTGCATATTTAATCCTACAAATCCTTTTTATTTTTTGTGACCTATTAGGTTCCTAACATGTTGGAAATAAACATAAGTAATCTCATTAATCATGTTCATTAATCAAGAACAGGATTTGGCAACCCATCATGACCACCCAAATGTTAAAGAGTCAATGTGATCTTATTGAAAACATTCAGTAATTAGCCTGTTAATGTAATATGGTCCTTTCACCATAAAACTTGGAATAAGCATTAACATGTTACAGTGTTTACTTATGCTTCAAGCCATGTTAATTTTTTGAACTCATGGTTAATAATCATGAATTTATGAGGAACAATTATGATAATTACCCATGCTTTGATCAAAGACATTTTTCAAATTAACCATAGTAAAGATCATTTGGCATACATCTCTAATGGCATTAAGAGTGGTGAATCTTCTTTAGATCACTCATCCAGCTGCCATATGCTTCATGCCATACCTAAAATCACCTTTTTTTTGGCATCCATCCTTGTGGAATCGTTTTTAATGATCCCTAAATGTGACATGACTTATATGAGATGACTTAGTATCATAAGTTTAAGGACTGACAAATGAAATTCCATAAACACTTAAGATTTCATACATGATTGATACATGAGATTCCATACACGATTGGCACATAAGATTCCATAGACACTTGAATGACTAACACCAATTAGAGTTCTCACATAAGCCATGTTCACTGAACTTCTTTCCATAAAACATGCACTTTCATGCCATCCTAAGTATCTCGTATACTTCAACCTATGAGACTGATTGCTTACTTCATAAGTAAGAAGGCATAATATGTGCTGGATTTAAGCATTACCAATGCCTCATCTTGGCAATACAATGACCAGGATCATTTTGAGGAACTTGGAATTGATGCTTAAGGATCTCATAATTGCAAAACTTTGTAATTTCTTTACAAATCTTTCTAAGCTTCATGGGCCTTATCTAATTAGTGGTTCATAATAGTCAATCATGCCACTAACATGAAAAAAATCTTAGGTTACTCAAGCTACAAACATATATGTAGTTAATCGACAATATATCCTAAGTCACAATCCGATTGGTTTAAAGGCATACAATAATGTCTTCCATAGATAAGGGCTAGCAAAACAAAAAAGAAGCTTGGTTAGGTCCTTATATGATGCTAAGGGCAATAAATTGAATCTTTTAGTCAAACATCAAAAAAAATTGTCAATTTTTTCAATAAATATTGGCAACATCTGATACTAATTTCATTAACTTCCTTAATGAACTATTGAGGGAACTTTTGCAAGTATCACTCTTAGATGACATCAAGCTATGTTAAAAACATCAATCACCATCTTTGTCATGAGTGAAAATAAAGCCCTTAGTCGTGATGGTTTTCTATGCCAATCCTTCAAAAGCTCAAGGTCTAATAAGGAGCTGATAGTAAAAGATGTCCTTTATTTCTTCCATACAAACTTCTTTTTTGAAATACAAAGGATATCATTTATTGAGTTAACAAAAATTTTACCTGAAATTAAAACAAATCAAATTTAAATGAAGAGGAATTAGTTATGCTTTTACAAAATTTATATTAACTCAGTTTAAATTGAAAAAGCAAAATTAATAGAAGGCATTAAGAAAATGATTGGTAAACTAAAGAAAAATGAAAGTAAATTTGGAGCTCATGCTTATCCATATAAACATAAAAATTTATTCAAATTCCAAAATACAAAGCAAAAAGCAAACATAAAAATACCTAGATTTCCTCAGAACCTTAGAAAGAGATGTACATGTGATCGTATAACAGTTTAAAACATATATCTGATAGAAATCATACCTACATAAAGACTTATAACACTAGGCAAACCGATCCCTATATGAACATAGCATGGCCTGATTGCTTTAATATCTTCTTGAGGGTAAAATTAGTTTGAGTGTTTTAGCTCTAATAATGATCCATACAGATGGCTATTGGAGCCTTCTTAAGGTTTAATAGTTTTTTGGTGCTAGCCACAAGGCCTTTCAAGCCTTGAGCAAAAGATATATAGCCAACAGGTTCAGCTCTAAACCGATTCGAAAATAATTCCCACACTTATTATGCCAAGAGGAAAAAAAAACTTCGTAGAAAAGTAATTGTTTTGCACAGATCCCAGCAAACCAGTCTAAAATCTCAGTTTTGATTCCAATTTATTTCTTTAAGATAAAAACACTAATTTTCTGCTTTGGTTGTGATAAAAAATAATTCCATATCACTCATAAACTTAAGATTCCACTAACTAGCTCAGAGAAGCTAAATGGTTGCATTACCCTCCTTAGAAAAATCTAGAGATTGATGTTTAAGGTTTTTTGAAACTTTATATCAGCCAATTCAATGTAGTAATGTATATTAATACACTTGTAATTTGGCTAAGCTTAACTAATGGATCAATCAAGCCTATTTCTAACATACGTAGAAGGTGGCATCACTTTGAGGTATTTTCTAAAGCCCAATTAAAACTATTTTAATTAGCTTGTCCAAGATTGGTTCTTAGTGATAACTTATTAATATTTCAGCCTAATAGCACACCAAGAATAGCTATTCCATACACCTAGCCCATTAGCAAACCCAACTTAAAGTAGTTTACAACTAAACTTTCCTGACTTAATAATAAAGGTTTTAGCCTAACCCATTAATTTAAATGTTAGATAATTTAATTCATAATTAAATTTTCTAACTCAAGTAAAATAATTTTACATCATCTAAATATTATTAAAAATTAATTGAATAATTTTCAAATAATTTATTTAATTTTTCAAATATAATTATTTGGCTTTATCTAATAATATCCCTAAGACCATGTCTACAAGTAAACATTGTTTTGATAAGACATTCTTATCATTATTGCCATATTAAGACATCTCTAATTAGATTAATTTATGTCTTAAATTATTCTTAATTAAACTTATTGAATCAAGTCTTTCTTATTCTACATATATTTAATTAAATCCTAATTTTAATCTAATGATTATCTTATTATGTGTGACCTATTAGGTTCCTAACATGTTAGGAATGAATATAATAAATCTTATTAGCTGCATTCATAGATCGAGAGTGGGATTTAGCAACATATCATGACCACCTAAGTGTTAAAGACTCAATATGACCTCAGAGAAACCTTTTAGTAAGCAACTTGTAGTGTAATTCGATCCTTTCACTAAATATCTCAAAAAGACTATGAGCATGGCATAGTGTCTACTCATGTATCAATCTGTATTAGTTCCTACAGCTTATGTTTAACCTTAAGAATTTAAAGAAACAATTTTTTTTAAATTCATCATGCATTGGCCAATGACTTTATCAAGTTAACTAAAGCCAGAACAAATGAGATATGTCTCCGATTTCAATTAGAGTGGTGAATCCTCTCTAGATCACTCATCCACCTTCTATAGTTCATGTCATACCAAAAATGACCCTAGCATAAGCTATCTATCATGAATTTATTAGTGGTAGAACCAAATCATGACACTTCTTATATAAGATGACCTGCTATTACAAGTTTAAGGACTAATATACATGATTGACACATGAAAACATATTCCATGACACTTGAATGACTAATACCAAATGGAGTTCTTATACAAGCCATGTTCAGTGAACTTGTTTCTACCAAATAAGCACCTATATTCTATCTCTAACTATCTCTACTTTAATTTCTATGAGATCAAAGAGTTAGATGCATCAAATAGATGGATGCTTAGCATATTTTAAAGTGCTTGGTTCACATTATTAACTTATATATACCTCATACAAGTTGATTAGCTCTAGGGCATATACTAATCGCTGATGCATCCAATGCTAAACTCTTTTGATTAGCAATTATGTCTCAACTTGAACAAAATTATTCATGATAATCTCATTGTCAAAGTCATTAACTATTCAAATTACAATGAGACCCATATTCTAATCATATGGCTAACTTGTTACTTTAACAACTACAAGTATCTTTTATTAGCTTGTAAACTAATGATCCAAACGTAACTCCTTTTTTTTAGCCTAAACAAAAAAGTTTGTTTATAACCTTTATGGTATAAACATGCAATCCTCTCTAGTTTGGAGCATTTCTAAATAATTTTATATTTAAGATCATGGATATTTATCTCTAAGTCAAATGATGATCTTTAACTTTTAGAGAACCATAAATGCCTCTCACTAAATCCTACATGTAGAGGTTTAAAGGGAATCAGATTCAAAAATTAATTTTGAATCTTATAAGTCATAAGCCATTTAGTATTCTTAATACTTTTTCAAGTTACATGTTTAAGAATAATGCTACCATAACATAGAATAGATTCTATGATTAATGATTTATTCAATGAGGATTGAATCTAAGCTCGACATCAAGTGCTATGACTAATCCTTAATTGGTATGTAAATGCCAAAATGAACATCTTATGTTTACAAATAAATCAAGATTATGTTTAAAAAACATTAATCAAGAACTCAAGCTTTAATCAATATTAACATGGTTGCCATTACCTATAGTTCATCTTCACTACTTCTTTCACTTAAGCCTTGTGATATGTCATACATATTTATGCCCAACTTCTAGGTATCATATACCAACAGAAGTGAATTAATCTCGATATATATCTAATATTGAAACTTTTATAAGTTTTTTGATTCTGATTATATCAAAATTTCCTTGTAATATTTACTCTATTAATCTAGCTATCCATAATGTTGGCATATTCCTTTATCATTTCCTTTGTCTTTCTTCAAAAGAAAGTATATGTATAATGTATCGATCATGATCCATCTAAAGCGCTAAGTCTTGGAATACATCCTATCATATGAGGCTTGATTAGACAACTTTCTAACATCTTGCTTAGGAACAATTCTCTAAGGATGTTGAACCTTTCATTATGATTTTTCTTATAAAACAATTCTTTAAGGTTTTAGATGTTTCATAAGCTTAAATAGCTACTTGTTCTTTTTGGAGTTTTGGTGTCATACTAATTATCATTAAAATGTGGTTTAATCAGGGTCATCAATATGAACTTGATAGACTGCCTTTGACCTATTGGGTTATTCTAGGATATGTCATTCAATGTGGGCTTAGTCAATGGAGTCTGGCCTATTAAGCTTATTGAAATCACGTATGTCACTTAGCGGTAGTGTATTAGTCATGTTGTGTTTATATCCATAGTGAACAAAAAAAAATTTTATAGTTAATAATTTTGCATTTCAATCATTATGTAAAGTTTTACAACTTTAATGATTATCCTCATTATTTTATTGAGATTATAAACCTCAACCATAAGTGAAAAAGTTCAACATTTAAATCTTCTTAATGAGCTAGGCACCTCTTTCACCTTTAAACAATCTTGAGTGACTCAACGAATCATGTAAAAACTAATTAGGTAGGTAACTTAGTTTACTGATTGCATCTTTATGAAACCCTTAGATCCGTTAGGTGGTAACTCTTTACCTAAATGCATTATATGCACTTAATCTAACCATCGCCTTTAAAGTCATATGGTCAAGTGCAATACATTTGAACCATACAATAATATTTGAGTAAGACCCATTATTCATAACTCAAGCAATCTAGGCAGAAGAGACCTTGAGCAACTCAACAAATCACTTATAGTAAGAACTCTGGTATCTTGTTATGACTAATGGAAGATGACTAATCATGCTTAGTTACGAACTTAATATTTTACAAAGGATTTTTAATCATTTAACCTAGATTTCATTACTTTGTTTGATTAGCATGCTAAAAATTTATTCAATCATATATGACATACATATAAATTCAAAAATAAGTCTAACTCATGCAATCTACTAGGATTATTATTGACTTTATCTATCACATTTCCTTAAGCCATTAGGAAAACTAGTTGGTCAAATTTTTAGGGATATCATGCAAGGTCTTCGCAAATCTTCATGATGATATTCTTGGTCTTTTCTTCTTGGCATCATTTTTTTTACATCTTGGATCTATATAAATTCTAATTTTTAACCTAAATCTAAATCTACAAGTCCTATGTATTGGTTACATATCTTTATAAGTTACATTCGAGGGGAGTTAGGTGAGAAGATCAATTACAACCAAAAATTAAAAGAGAAGGCAAGGTTTGCAAACCTTACTTATAAGAAAAACTTAACTATCCATAACCTAGCCATACTAAGGTCTAGTCCATAATCATCCTTAAGCTAATATAATCATATTCTAAGCATGAATTAATATAAGCATAGTTAATATCATTTAGTTATCTTGTGTGTCATTTGCGTTTAAACAATTTATGATGATTTATCAAATTATTTCTTAATTTTAATTTTTTAATTAAAATATTTTAATTAAATTCCTAAAATTTAGGAAGATTGTCTTAAAGTGAACGTTGCCAAACTTTTAGGTTATTTGTCTTAGTGAGGACATTATCTAACTTTTATATAACTTTATCTTAATTTGGACAAACTGTAATATTTCCTAAACCATTTAGGAAACTTGTTTTTTCGAGTTTTTTCTAAAGTCTTAACAATTGATCCATATTTAATTTAATTAAGAAAACAAATTTTCTTACATGATTTACATTTCTTTTAATCACACTAGAACAAATCCTAATGGAATTAGGTTAAATCATTTAAATTAAATATATTTTTAATTGAGCAATTTAATTAAATTTTAATACCATGTTTATTTCATTATCCAATCCGTGTCTTAAACATATTTATGAAATTATTGCATTGGATAATTAGGTGTCTGATGATAACTAGAAGTCTAGACGGAACTCAACCTCTCAAGGAGGTGATTATACCAACCTCTTGCTAACATTTAGATTTTTTTTAAAAAATTTTTGTACTATCTTGATTTGATCATATTAGACTTAAAATTTCAAGAAAATCTAAGTCGCATGAATCCTACTCCAAGTAGGAGAAGGTGGTGCATTAGGTTTCCTAGTCTCATTAAGAGTTAGTGTCCTTCTTACATTTAATGCACTTGATATAGCCCGGAATTAAAATGTTTTCAACTCCATTTTTAACCTAATTTTTCTAGAAAGTATAATGAACAACTCATGACACTTTCAAGGTGGAGAAACATGGAAAAAATCGTTATAATGGCCGTTAAAAATTCCAGCACCATCAAAACACCAAAATAGAGCCATCCTAGCACTAGTCAACACCAAAACATTGACTGATTACTCTAATATCAATTTAATTAGTAAAATCATATTTTTAACTAATTAATATAAAAAATAAACATGGATTATCATGTTGAAGAATTAAAAATTAAATGGAGACACTTTCTTTAACTTTTTATTGAAGAAATGGATCAAAATAGCATTAAAATGACCCAAAAAGCTTAAAATGTATTAGGACTTTAATCCTAATTAATTAAACTAGCTTTAGTCAATTATTTAAACACTTTTAAATATGATTACATGATTAAAGCCTAGTAATACATGCTGTCTAGCTTAAAAGAATAAGAAAAATATTTTTTCTAGAATTTTACCAAAACCAAAAAAAATCATCAACACAGTAATAATCACATTGATTATCATGAAAAACCAGCATGCTAGACTATATGTAATCTACAAAGCTTAGGCTCTAATACCACTAAAAGGAAATCTTAGGCTTATGCTTATCAATATAAACATAAAAATTTAATGAGAATTAAACATAAACAGTACAAGTAAACATAAAAAATACTTAGATTTTCTTAAGATCTTAGGAAAAGATGTACATGTGATCGGATAGCGGTTTAAAATATAAATATGATTGAAATCATACCTAGTTAGAGACTCGTAACTCTATGTGTATCGATCCTTGCATGAATGCACCGTGGCTACATTAATTCACTCTTTTTTTAAGGCCAAAAGCAATCCAAGTGTTCTTCTTATAACGATGATCCAAATTGTTGTTAGAGCCATTTTAAGGTTCGATGGTTCCTTGGTGCTAGCTAGAAGGCTTTTTAAGCCTCAACCAAAAGATATATAGCCAACAAGTTCGTATCTAGAGTGATATAGGAATAATTTCCACACCTATTGTGTCAAAAGAAAGAAGAACATGGCTCCATAAGAAAATAGTGTTATGCATAGATCCTAATAAACTAGACCAAAATCTTAATTTTTTATCTTGGTTTATTCCTTTAAAGTAGAAAACTAATTTTTTGCTTTCATTTTGATCAAAAATAGCTCCAGATCACTCAAAAACACAAGATTGCACTAATTACTCAAGAAAGCTGAAGGGTTGCATTACCCTCCATAGATAAGTCTAGGGATTGATGCCTAGGTTTTTTAAAAACCTTATATCAGTTAATTCAACCTAATAATGTATATTAATACATCGATAATTAGGCTAGGCTTACCTAATGCGTCGACCAAGCCCATTACTAACATACACAAAAGGTGGTGCCACTTTAAGTGTTTCTCAGACCCTAATTAAAACTATTTTAAATAGCTTGTCCCAGATTGGGCCTTAATGTTAATTTATTAATATTTCAACCCAACAACACACTCAGGATAGTTATTCATGCACCTAGCCCATTAGAAAGCCTAACTTGGAGTAGTCTACAACTAAACTCTCTTAACTTGATAATTAGGGTTTTTAGCCCAACCCCTTAATTTAAATGTTAGATAACTTAATTCATAATTAAATTTTCTAACCAAGTAAAACATTTTTACTTCATGTAAATATTATTAAATAATTAATTAAATAATTTTTAAATAATGTATTTAATTTTCTAAATATAATTATTTGGCTTTATTTAATAATATCCCTAAGACCATGTCTACAAATAGACGTTATCTTTATAAGACATTCTTATCTTTATTCATATATTAAGACATCTCTAATTAGATTTCATAAATCTAATTTATGTTCTTGATTGAACTTATTTATTTAAGTCTTCCTCATTCTACCTTTTATTTAATTAAGTTATACTTTACTAAATCCCAATCTTAATCCAACTTATCATCTTATTGTGTGTGACCTATTAGATTCTTAACATGCTAGCAATGAATATAAATAATCATATTAATTACATTCATAGATAAAAAAGGGATTTAGTAACCCATCATGACCACCCAATTGTTAAAAAGTCAATATGACCTGGGAAAAACATTTTAGTAGCTGATCTTATAGTGTAATTCAATCCTTCCACAAATATCCCTAAAAAACCATGAGCATGGTGTCATATCTACTATATATCAATTTATACTAGTTCTTATAGCTTATGCTTAAACCTAAGAATTTAGAGAAATAATTTATCCTAAATTCATCATGCATTGGCAAACAACTTTATTAAGTTAACCTAAGCCAAGAACAAATGAGATATGTCTCTGATGTCACTTGGCATGGGAATTCCTCTTTAGATCACTTATCTACCTCTGCGTTGTTCATGTCATACCCAAAATCACCCTACCATAAGCATCCATCCATTGTGGACTCATTTGTGATGGAATAAAAGCATGACACTCCTATACAAGATGACTTGGTATCATAAGTCTGAGGACTACTATACATGGTCGGCACATGAAAACATATTCCATAGACACTTAAGCGATTATACTAAATGGAGTTCTCAGACAGGCCATTTTTAGTGAACTTGTTTATACAAAACACCTATATGATATCCCCAAGTATCTCCATACTTCAAATTCTATGAGATTTAAGAGTTACATGCATCAAATGCATGAAGGCTTTATGCATTGTCAATGTCATGTCTTGACAATGCAATGACTAGGAATGTTTTAGAAATAGTTTTTGATGCATCTCACCATCATAACTCATTACTATACAATGACTAGAGATGTGTTTAGAAACTCAGTTTTGATGCATCTCATCATCGTAACTCATTACTAACTTTGCAAAGCCATTATGTTTCATAGACTTCATCCAATTAGTGTTTTCATGAGTGTCAATCATATGACTAATATGAAGGAAAACCTTAATCACTAACTAAAATGATTGATTTGAATTATTAACTTATATATACCTCATATAAACTAATTGACTCTAAGGCATATACTAATAAATAATTCTGAAAGTTATCATTAATGGCCAATTTGTTTCAATTAACTTTTACATTAAAGGGGTTAAATATATTGAAAAGTGTGGCAAGATTATTGAAGAGCACCAAGGTAGACTGGAGGACATTATTTTATTTATTTATACTTATATATTGTGAAATTATTAGATAAATCATTCTCATTACGTCAACCATTGTAGACACCTAATTTTGTCTCGGCTTATTCTTAACAGTCTAAATATATCCGAGATTAAGGATTTATGGTAACTTGGTAAAGGTAGAATTTCTCAAGGTGAACTAGATGTTTTCAAGGCCTATTTAATTGTGAGGCCTATTTAATTGTGCTTAAATGACCATAGGTGCATGTGATAAAATAGTGCCATTTTAAGGGTTGTAGAGAACAAATTTTAGACAGAAAAGATGAATTTCAACGTAAAATAATTAACTTTTAACTTGTGAAATTTTGAAATTCCTTTTTGCAGATGTTATCATAGTCAAATTTCTCATTTTTTTGAATTTTCAAGAATTTTTCATTAAATTTAGGAAGTTGACCATTGTGTATTTTTACTAATACCAACATGGTATTTATGTCGATATGCACTTTGAAAAATTAGAAATATTTAATAAAAATTTTGTATTGGCCTTTTATTCCATTGTTCTTTAGTGGGTACAAAAGAGAATAATAAAAACTTTTATCTTCTCTTGGTTCTCCGGAAGGGTATAGAAGATATTTTGATTTGTAAAGTATTAAGTACCTGATTTTCCTATACAAAATAATAAATTTGTTTCATAAATTTTTATTTTTAGATATGGGAATCATAATTAAATATCAAATATTGAAATTGAATAAAAATGAAATTTATGTTAACACACGAGTAATAAGGTATCGACTACTGGGCATCACGAAAAGGTCGATACTCACTTATGATTGTAACCGACTCTTGGACGCTTTCATGTGATCTTTAGTATGAGCGTAGACCTCAGAGTTTGTTTTTAAGGGTTTCATAACCCATGAAATATGAACTCCGGCAGGTGACCAATCTTACCTGCCCAAAATAAGATTCATAGCAACTCCAGAATCAATAGTCATTTTGTAATGACTATTTAGAGTTAAGTGGGGTGAGCAATTCATCTTGACAACAAGTCCCCAAGTAAGAAAAATAAATAATAATAAAATAATAACAATATATGCTTCTAAAATAAAAAAATAATGATATTCAAATATACATAGGAATAATGGGTACACTCACCATATTAAGTCAGGTTGGCCAGGATTCTTACCTAAGCCATGTTATGATAGCTTGGCGACTCCACTAGGGACAGGTTAGAGAATTAGGCCTTAAATTAATTAAGTGTTAACTAAATTTTGATTAAATCGATTTCAATTGGTATATAACTATAATTCCCAGTATTTTTAAAATAAAATTTTTTTATTATAGTTTTTATTCGAATAGAAATTTTGCTATATTGAGTTCAAAATTTTCACTACCTTATTATTTTCTATGAGTATTATTTTGGGGGGAAATTTAGGATAAGGGTTTTTATTACTTTTGAAAATGTCGAGTCATAAAAGGTAAATTGTTCCTTTAAACACATTATGCACATGCATATGCATTAGATTCCCTTCTAGGAATATGGATGGACCATGGGTACTTGATATTTTAGGAAAGAACAAAGTAGCTCTGCCTTCTAAGGTGTTAGCCTATGTCTGAGCTAGTGAAAAACTTATCGAGTGTAAATTCTTATGCTTGCCTAAGGTGTTAGTCTCGTTATAGGGATAGAAGATACTTCCACTCAAATTGAACCTTTTTTGACATAAGCTTATGATGGATAAGGATTAGAGTACCTCATCAGTACTTTTTGGACTTAAAGAGTAATTTGAGTAACTCAAACCTCATGTAATGAACTATAAGGGACTCACCTAGTTAGAGGCATGCCCGGTTCTAAAAGGTACCAAATTAGATACACATAGGGGAACATTTTTAACCTTTTACTCTTGTAATTTGATTTTCTAGATATTAATAAGTGTATATTGTGTTGTTATTATACATTTTACTTGTTTCTTACATTAATTTATTATACTATGAAGGATTTTTTGGCTTAACATTTATATCCCATGAAAACTTGTAAATTCATTCAAGCATTTCATTATACATTCGCAAAGTTCACATCTTTATGTGCTCATGCATTCATAATTTTTACAATATACTAAAACAATTCCATTTATTGTATTTTAAGCATCATGACATGGATGGTAATATTAGGGCAAGAATCAGCATGTTAGAGTCAATCTAAAAAGAATTTGGTCATGAAGTCTGGGGAATAGAAAACATATTGAAAAATGGACAAAAATGGTCACGGGTCTAAAAAAGAGACCTTGCTTAGAAACATTTTCACCCTCGATGAATTTAGAAAGTTAGGATCTAGGAGATTAATGGGAAACACAACTAAATGCTTTAGAGGCAATAGTCAAAAGAATAGGATAGGAGATCCAAGAGATAAAACAACAATTTGACAAAAATCATCAGAGATTTTCTAGGTGATCCCCAAGAATTATCATTGCCTTCAACCCAACCTTTGACGCTCAAAGACTTAAAGATCGAACCTACTAAAGCATCAAATAAGGATCCTAATCCCTGGTCCACGTACATGATAGAAATAAAGCCATCTATTCCATACCTATACAGATTAGTCTGTGTTCTAACCCTTTAAGTTTTTTTGGTGATAGGTAAGCACCTTTGGATTACCATACCAAGAAAAGATCACAAAAGAATTTTAAACTTAATCTGATCCCACTAACGTATAAGGAACTGTACTTTCTTTTGCTTCAATATCAGCTTGTTGCTTCTGAATACATTTTGGCATACCAACCCACTTTTCCTGAATGGTATAATATCAATGAACATTGTGAATACCATTCAAGAATATAAGGGCATTTAATAGAAACATGCATTACTTTTAAAAAGAAAGTTCAAAAATTACTTAATGCTTGATGTAATCTGATTTAAACTAAGAATGAATGTTCCTACTAAATTTTAACCTCATTATTTGAGGCATTAGAACATTTGGGGTAATGACGTGATCATCGAGACAACCTTTTGGCCGATGGGACTTGCAAATATAGCCTTCGTACATTTAGGACTTAGGAAATAGAGGGTGTGTAAATGAAATGTTCGTGGAGGGCAATGTAATTAGAAAATGAAATGCTTATAAAAGTGGTATTTTTGTTTCTTGTTCTTTTGAATCTTGTAAATGTACACCAACTATGAATAAATAAATCTGTGGCTTTGGTTGATGAAATGATAGTGTAGAATCATGACTCGAATTCCATAAATTCTTGCCTATGCAGTGATCTTCATGGCTAATACTTAGCTTATTGCTTGACATCTAATTTGTCTCATCAAATACTATTTTATTCATTCATTCATTCACTTATTCATTTATTCATTCATTTGTTCATTAATTCATACATTAATTTTCTATTTATTAATGTACATAGATGGATAATAATAAAGATAAATGTTGATAAGATATATATATTCATGCAAACTGACTTAAGTTTTTTTTTCATTATTTAGGGTAAAGTAAATGAATCATTAAATGAAAGATATCACAAACCACAAGTTCAATGAAGTTACTCAAAATAAACATTTGTTTGCACCTAGTAAAGTACTATTTATACTTCTGTCAGGATTGAGGGAGTATAGGCTTAAAGATAATTCATTAACATTTAAAATATATAGTCAGTGGACATTAACCATCCATATTAACATTGGTGCGCTTTCATAAGGGGTAAAAGCAAAAAATTGTTGCATAAAAAGAATTAGTGGTCTTTGACTTCAATAAGAAGGAAAGGTCCCTGTAAGAGCAAAATAATGAACAAAAAAGAGTAAAAATAGTCCCATATCATACCAACACTTCTGTCGAGGATTTAAGGAGTACAAGTTGAATGGCAATTACCTCAAAGTACTCAATTTTTATTATATCAATGTTTCTGTCAGGGATTTAAGAAGGTACAAGTTGAAAGATAATTACCTTAAAGTACTTAATCTTTAGGGAGCCAGTCCTATAATACATATTCTTGTTGACCAAGGGGTAACAAGTAAAATATATGGGACAAAAAAATATTTCTATCACAGTCGATGGTAGTCAGGACCATAGTAAGTTGAGAAAATGAGGAAACCTATTCAAACAATGTCCTTGCCCTCACCTTTCATCGTTCAACAACTTCAATAGGTTTATCTTGTACCTCATAGCCCTTTACGTAAACTTTTTTGACTCCAAGTTCTAAAAGGCGAAGAGACCTAAAAGCAGTTTAGGTAATTCTTAGAAGTAGAAAATAAAAAAAAGGAAGATGTATCATGCCCCAATGATTTTTTACATTAAGCTTTTTCTTTTGCTTGCTTAGAATTAGATGATCACCGCCATTCCAATAAAGCCTAGAAACCTCTCTACGTAGAGTGAGAATCACAGACTACTATAAATTCTAACTTAAGTTTCTTGGATGATTACTTGCCATGCCATGAGCTTTTGGATCATCTTCTTTACTAAAGAATTAAGTAAGGAGATAGCATGATTGCTGACAGGAAATAACCACACATCTTATGGAATTTATGAGTTTGAGAACTTAGAGGTCGATATGCTTCTTGATGTTCCACTAGTTGATCTATAGTTTAGCCCTCAAAGATGCAAAAATTTGAAGTTGGTGGACACCTATTTAGGATGATTACTCTAAGTGTCATTCACTGTGTGGTAGCATGCCTTTGACTTTGTAATTCTGTACATTTTTTTTTTGTAAATGATGAATTGTGAAATAAATTTTGGTTTGTAAATACTGAGCATACTATCATCAACCATGAACTTTGTTAATAATGATTTCCAATATCTTGGATAATGAGAATATTTGACAATTTTTTCTTTGGCAAATGATCACCATTAGGTTGAACTCTTTTAAAAAGGTCATGTACTTCCACATATATGATTATCCTAGACATTCAACTATGGACCTTTCATCACCAGAAACCTTTAAAATCTAAAATGTTTTTTTTCTAGGGATCCCTTAAAGGTCTTACAAATAGGTTATGCTCTTAAAATATTCAGATATTGATAGTTTGATATGAGTTAAAGTAATAATAGTAATTCTAAGGTCTCCCTTATTTCGATAATCTTTTGCCATAATTTTCATGACACTCTTCCAAATCCTTCATCTAAAAAAGGATAAGAGTAAACATAAGCCAAAAAACACCTTTTCCCCTTCTAAACAAAAACTTTTCAAACCAACTGTTGATATATAAGATACAAGATTCGAGATTTTTTTCAAGCCAATTTAATTTTCTTTCTTAAAGCCTTAATGAGTCATTGATGGCTGTGAAGCCAATAGTATTAAAGGGCATACCTTAAGCCTTTATTGAGTGCAATATCACATTATTGAGGTACTCAAAATGATTTCAAAAAAATACAAAAGGAACCTTTTTTCCTGGTAAAATGCTTGCCAGTTCAAAAGGTTATGATTGAAATAAAAAGTGGCCTTCTTTCTCTATCCCTTCGCAAGTATAGAATTTATCCCTTTATGGTCCCCTTTGAGCCTAATAATTTATTTTCTTTCTTTAAACCCTAATCAAGGATCACCCTCCATAGTAGGAGGCAAATAGGGTAAAGTTTTGAAATCAGAAAGGGCAAATTCTAATCTAAAGTTACAAGAGGAATAAGTTAGATGTCATGAAGTAAATTTGAAAAAAAAAAAAAAGAAAGTTTAAATTTCAAGTTCAAATATTTCAAGTGAAGAATAAAAAAAATTCAAGTTTTTTTAGAATAAAGAATGAAAAAAAAATGTGATGAAGAAATAAATAAAGAGAAGTAAAGAAATATGGAAAACATAAAAGATAAAGAAATAAAGATTTATTTATCTTGAAAGATAGGCTGGATTCAATTCCTTTTGAAGAGAAGTGATCTTTAATTCAATTACCCTTAAACACTTGATTGGGGCTTATTTATCCTTTCTTTCTAAACCCTGAACCATGGCTTACGTTACGTACGTAATAAATTCTATTTCAATTAAACATAGCTATCTAAGCTGTCAGGATATTCCTAGGAAGTTCTTTAAAATTAATCTTTTTGAATAATTTTTTAGTCCTTAATAATATGATAGGGCAAGTATAAAGGCCTTTGAATTGCTCCTAAATCAACAAAGATAGCCAACAATGGGAGAGAACCCATTATCCTAATTTAGAAATGATCCTAAACCTTTGAAAATTTCCTGACCTTAACAAAAGGTTGAGTCAAATGCCCTAACATTGATTCCTTTTAAAATAACCTTTCAAAACTTTTGTACCCAACCTTAAAAATTGATGCCTATCAAAGGCCTTTCAAATCAAACCTTTGAAACTTGATGTTTACTAGCATTAGTTTAACACCTATCGGGCTATTGTATTTGAAGATTAAAAAGACGTTAAAACTTGATTGTTTGCCTTTTAGGGAACTCCTATGAAGCAAATATCTATTTGAATTTGGTCTTGATAAACCTTGTCTTTGTTACATCAATTTCTTCAACATAAATTTAGCAATGCCACCCTATTTCTGCATTTAAATTCATTTTTTTCATCTCATTCAAGGAAGTCTGAAATGGTGATCATCGATCAAAAGAAAACTATAACATCATGATAAAGATAGCATATCCATTATCCTTGATATTGGAAAATCTATGATTGAAATGATTTTGAAATTTTCATAGATTTTGATCATGTAGATTTTACCCTAGGTTAAAATGAGAAGGTGATCTCATTTTAAAAATCCTAGAATTTGGATGAAATATCATACTTTTCATTATTTCAATGGAAGTTTACAAATATGCCTTGAGTAGATATTTATCCAATTGCATAAATTATATCATTGAATTAATGAACAGTAATTTGATATTTGATAATTGATGACTTTTCAGGAAAAATTAAACAGTTCTTTAAAGAAATCTATCACCTTCTCACGTGATCCAATAGTAAGTAAGTGTAGAAGGCTTTGAAAAAGCTTCGATGGTGGTATTTGAAGCATTTAGAAAAAGCTTCGATGGTAATATTCGAAGCATTCAAAAATTTTTATTTAGGAAAATGCTTTTAAAGTCTTCAATAGTGATATTTGAAGACAAAGCTTCGATGGTGATATTCCAAGCATTCAAAAGCTTTCATTTAAAAAATGCTTTTAAAGTCTTCGATGGTGATATTCGAAGAAAAAACTTTAATGGTGATATTCCAAGCATCCATAAATGTTTGAACTGAATCCTTTGTGATCACCAAGATGCTTCTATGCTAAAAGTGTATGAAAGGAATAGGTTCATTTATGTTAGAACCAAATCCTTTATGACCACCAAGATGCTTCTATGCCACAGGTGTACAAAACAAATAAGTTCATTTGTTATTGGTTAGCTTCACTTGGTTAGAAACTAATGAAGCATGATATCCAACTCCGTCTGTTTAAGCAAAAAGATTGACAAAGTTTATAGTAAAATTGAATCTTTTGTGATCACCAGGATACTTTTATGCCGAAGATGTATAGGAGGAATATGTTCATTTGTTATAGGTTAGCTTCACTTGCTTAGAAACCAATGAAGCGTGATGTTTAATTTCGTCCGATTAAGCAGAAAGATCAACAAAGTTTATGTTATAACGAAATCCTTTATGATCACTGAGATGCTTATATACCAAAGGTGTATGGAAGGAATAAGTTTATTTGTTATTAGTCAGCTTTATTTGTTTAGAAACCAATAAAGCATGATGTCTAACTTTGTCTAATTAAGTAGAAGGATTGATGGGGTTTATGTTAGAACTGAATCTTTTGTGATCACCGGGATGCTTCATGCCAAAGGTGTACAGGAAGAGTAGGTTCATTTGTTATTAGTTAGCTTCACTTGCCTAGAAATCAATGAAGCATGATGTCCAACTTCGTTCGATTAAGTAGAAGGATCAGCAAAGTTTATGTTAAAACCAAATCCTTTGTGATCACTGGGATACTGCTATGCCAAAGGTGTACAAGAGGATTAGGTTTATTTATTATTAGTCATCTTCACTGGGTTAGGAACCAGTAAAGCATGATGTCTAACTATATCCAATTAAGTAGAAGGATTAATGAAGTTTGTCATGGGTGTCAGTAAATTTCATCCTGTTAAGCGAAAAGATTGGTGAAGTTTTCATAAGTTTATTCAGTTGATGTATATATATGGTGTAAAAAAAATTTCTTTGTTTGCTGAGTTTATCTTTTGTTATTGGTTTGTTTTAATGGATACTTTTAAATTTTGTTGGTTAAAAAAAGAAAAACTTATATGGCCTAAATAAAATTATGTCTACTTAGTCTTTGCCCTGTTCTTGATTCCCTACAATGGCCAAAGAGAGGTAGTTGTAGACACATAATTTTGTCTGGGCTTATTCCCTGGCAGTCTAAAAATATCTGATATCAAGGATCATACCAGAGATCATATAAAAGGTCCGGGAGTCGGTCATTATCACAAGTAAGGATCGACCCTCTCGTGATGCCCGAAAATCGATACCTTATTAATTACGTGTTAACTTGAATTTTGATTTTCATTCGGCTTTAATATGTGGCATTTAATTATAATTCTCGTATTGTTAAAATAAGGTTTTATTATTCCATGAGAGAAATTTGGGGTTTTGCATTTAAAAAAAATCGAAACATCTTACGCACCCTCACCGGAAAACCAATGGGACACGAAAGTTTTCATTATTCCCTTTTATACCCCAACGGAGAACCAAAGGGACATAAAAGGTTCTAAAAAAAATGCTTTTCACATCCTACTGGAGTACCTGGTAGAATGTGAAAGGTTTTTTTATTTGTATAAAATTCCTGATTCCCATTTTGAAAAGGGCACCTCATCATTAGAATGATCCGTAAAACACCTATCACATATGGGTGGAAGGAATTTCACACACCACTCTAACTCTAAGACATTGCCTCTATTTTTTAAAGACATATGATTTTATTTGAAACAAAAATAAATGACATATGACTCAGTTTGGACAATGAAATAGTAATTCGAATCCAAGGACTAGAAGATGAAAGAAAAATGAACCTATCCTTAAAGTATACCTTCGGCATAGAAACACGCGGTAGTTACTTAAGACTAGGTTTTAAGAGCAATTACAATATCCTTAAGGCTTACCGTCGACACTAAGGCACCCGTTAACTACTTAAGATTTGGTTCTACGGAAAATTAAAATATTCATAAGGCTTACCATCGACACTAAGGCACCCGGTAACTACTTAGGATCAGGTTTTAAGAAAAATTAGAATATTCCTAAGGCTTACCATCGGCACTAATTAGGATCGAGTTTTAAGAAAAATTAAAATATTCTAAGGCTTATCATTGACACTAAGGCACATGGTAAGAAAAATTATGAAACTGCCTTGAGGTATACCTTCGACATGAAAGTATTTCGATACCCTTAATGAACTCACGAATGACCTTAAAAGGCTAAAGGAACTTTAAACTTTCACCTTTGGCATAAAAGCCTTCCAACGAAAAAATTATAAAAATGCCCCTGGGGTATACCTTTGACATGAAAGTATCACGGTACCCTTAATGGACTAAAAAATGACCTTAAAAGGCTAAAGGAACCTTAAACTTTCACATTTGGCATAAAAGCCTCCTGGTGAGAAAATTATGAAAATGCACCTAGAGTATACCTTCGACATGAAAGTATCCCAGTACCCCTAATGGACTCAAAAATAACCTTAAAAGGCTAAAGGAACCTTAAACTTTTACCTTTGGCATAAAAGTCTCCCGGTGAAAAATTACAAAAATGCCCCTGGGGTATACCTTCGACATGAAAGTATCTTAGTACCCCTAATGGACTCAAAAATAACCTTAAAAGCCTAATAGAACCTTAAACTTTCACCTTTGGCATAAAAGCATCCCGGTGAGAACAATTGCAAAATTACCCCTAGGGCATACCTTCGACATGAAAGTATCCCGGTACCCTTAATGGACTCAAAAATAACCTTAAAAGGCTAATGGAACCTTAAGCTTTCACCTTTAGCATAAAAGCATCTCGATGAAAAAATTACAAAAATGCCCCCAGGGTATACCTTCGACATGAAAGTATCCCGGTACCCTTAATGGAGTAAAAAATGACCTTAAAAGGCTAAAAGAACCTTAAACTTTCACCTTTGGCATAAAAGACTCCCGGTGAGAAAATTATGAAAATGCCTCTAGGGTATACCTTCGATGTGAAAGTATCCCCGTACCCCTAATGGATTAAAAAATAACCTTAAAAGGCTAAAGGAACCTTAAACTTTCACCTTTGGCATAAAAGCCTCCGATGAAAAAATTACAAAAATACCCATGGGGTATACCTTTGACATGAAAGTATCCCGATACCCTTAATGGAGTCAAAAATGACCTTAAAAGGCTAAAGGAACCTTAAACTTTCACCTTTGGAATAAAAGCCTCTCGATAAAAAAAATTACAAAAATGCCCCTGGGGTATACCTTCGACATGAAAGTATCCCGGTACCCCTAATGGACTCAAAAATAACCTTAAAAGGCTAAAGGAACCTTAAACTTTCACCTTTGGCATAAAAGCCTCTGATGAAAAAATTACAAAAATGCCCCTAAGGTATACCTTCAACATGAAAGTATCTCGGTACCCCTAATAGACTTAAAAATAACCTTAAAAAGCTAATGGAACCTTAAACTTTCACCTTTGGAATAAAAGCATCCCAGTAAGAAAAATTACAAAAATGCCCTTAGGGTATACCTTCGACATGAAAGTATCCTGGTACCCCTAATGGACTCGAAAGGATAAGTAATGATGATTTTTACTCCAAATGGGTAATTTTGATTACAAAAATGACCTAAAATATGAAAATTGCTAGTGGGTCCCTAAAGTTTCAAAAATTACATTTCGTACCCTAACGGAGAACCAAAAGAATACAAAAGGTTTTTATATTTTTAGCACATCACTGGAGGACCAATGAGATGCTAAAAATATTTAAAATAACCTAAATGGATGATTTCATGCTAAAGATAACCATTTTGTCCTAAAAATACTAAATTCCCCAAGGGTCCATAAACTTTCTCGATTTTACACTTAAGTACCTAAGTAAAAAATAATAACCTAAATTATCACAAAATATAATTAATCAAGTAAAAATCAGCATGTAAATCATGCAGAACATCCACAAGAAAGTTCAGTCAAACACCTTTGACCAGAAAACAAAATTTTTTCATTATTTGCAAACTAGCCCCTAAACTTTAAGAAATTACAAAATACCCTCTAAAGTGTGAAAATAACCTAAAGCATGATATGAAAAACCCAAAATCAGTTTCCAAGTTATCCATGAAGCTTTTGGTCAAATCCTTTGACCATAAAATAAAAAAAATTCTATTATTTACAAACTAGTCCCTAAACTTTTAGACATTTGGAATTTAGTCCTTCAGTTTACAAATATTACAAAATAACTTAAAAACCTAAAATCAAAGTAAAAATAAACACAAAATCACCATTATCAATGTAAACTTTTTTCATCATGAAATTTCATAAATAATATAATAAATTTATATATAAAAAATTTAAGCTTAAAAATACAAAAAAAAACATCACTAAGATTTCAATATAAATCATCATAAACATAACATAATAAATATTACAGAACATCTAATCATTGAAGATAACTCATTATTACAAATAAACACAAACTATTATATATAAAAAAAGAAAGAAATACAACAAAATCAAATAAATCAAGAAAATCCATAAAATTTAATCATTGTTCTCATGCTTGGCCTTTCAACATGGAATGAA
>JBBYHM010141268.1:0-27803 GCA_038381775.1 Adansonia rubrostipa
GATGATTATTTGCATTCATGTTTTCAAAATGTTTCCAAATGAAATTAAAGGTAATGTTCCGCATAGGTATCTCTCCAGTGCCCAAAGTGGAACATTCCATTTTCAAAGTAAAATCCAGATGTCATTTTTATTTAAAATCTCTATATTCCCCATCTATCCGGGGTGTATAAGAGATTATATTTTTTTTATCAAAGCCTGGATCATTTCTATAAGATTCATGCATTCGAAGAGGGTCATTTCGAAATAGTAACAAGTTAAGATTGAAAGAATCAAAACCAAGATAAGACATAGCTAGTAAGGTACCGATTTCAGGTGTCGTGAAGAGGTTCATACCTCATCACGCGTAACCAACTCCCAAACCCAAACGGTGAATCTTTGCATTACTTAAACCACGGGATCGATGTTTTGAGTTTCGTAACTCAAAATATAGGTTTCAATAGGCATCCGATCATGCCTAGCCCAAAATGATCGGTGGCAACTCCAAGCATTGGCCATTTCGTGATGGTCATCTAAGACCGATAAGATGAGTTATTCATCTTATGGTCCCGCTCACTGTATCATAACTCAAAAATCTATACATTCTCATTCTTATCACATCGCGAGAAGAAACTCCCGATCAGGAAGACATTTTCCAAGTTAAGAAAATATTTTTAAGTCATAGCACCCATAGATCCGTGAGGATCCACCCTGGGGTATGTTGCGATAGCTTGGCGACTCCACTGGGGATGTGATAGAGAGTTAGGCTAATAACTAGCCATGTCTTGCTAGGTTCCCAGGTTCTTTCGTTCTTCGATCATTATTTAAGCATGGTCTTTTTTGTCATTTTGTCATCTAATCTTTTGTTTGAATGATTTTCAAGATTGCTTTATTTTTTGAATAATCATTAGCTTAATAAAATGGTAATACGAAAGTAAACAAAAAAGGTTTGCTTATTTCCCCGTCACACACCGTGCACTTGTATGTGCATTAGTGTCCCGCCAAACTCCATGGCATGGTTATAACCTAATCATTAGGAGGAAGTGAGCTATTCGCCTTCATGAGTAACCCTCCGCATAGGCATGGCAATAACTTCCCAGATGTAAATTACCTATGTCTCTCATGAGTAACCCTCCGCATTTGCTAGGGAAATACATCCAACAGATCGAACCAGTTCTGCCAAACCCGCAATGGGTCTAGGATCGAGGCCCTTTAACTATCCTTACCGGATGGAGGAGCAATTCAGATACCTATTTAGGTGTCAAGTTAAACCTCATATAGTGAGCTCTACGAGCTAAACCATGTCAAACCATACCGGAACGCTACTAGAATGCCCAGAGAATAGGGTCACTCGAGGAAACATTCCTAGCCTTTGCTCCTAATTAGCATAATTATGTAGGTGACAATGAGAAAATAATTGTCACCCGCATCTGTATTTTTATCATTTATCAAGGCATGCCGTCGTGCTACTCGAACAATGGCTAACCTTTGTATAAATAAGTGACAGTCAACAAAAACCATCATTCATATCTGCACTAGTGGTGATAAACGAATATCACCAATAGTCGATTATTTTTCCATTAAAATGAGATATTGCATCACCTTACGAAGGGCAAATTGCATCTTGCATGTTGACACGCTGCCCGTTTCTTATCTCACCACCTTGGTTGAGATATGTTATGAGTATTTCTCTCTGATGTTCTCAAGTTCTTTAATTTCTTGCATTTGCCTCTTATACATTTGACTAACTCATTTCCCTTTGTTTATGTTCTGACGCATGCATCATCTCATCCTAATTATCATGACCATCATCATTTTGGGACAATTGTTGTGGTTCGTGTTCAACAAGGGACCTTTTTGGGGCTCTATGAAAAACGTTATCAATGAAGTTGTTCCAGGATTCAATTGTCTCTAATGCATATGCATATTTACTTTTACCTTTTTACACTTGCATCGATCATTCATTATCTTAGCTCATCATTACATCATAAATGCTCATCAATAAATACATTTTCAAGTAGAAGTTTAATACGGGAATTGGGCCATAAAAGTGCAAGGGACTTGGGGGTCAATCAGGAAAATGGAGCCTAACATCCTGCATCGCTACAACACACGACGTCATAAACAAATCATGGAGAGTGATCATAAAGCTTGTATTGAGTGACTTAAGCTAATGGCTAAGGAATCACAAGACCAGATGCTCTGCCAGCAAAATGAAATGCAAACTTAGATGGTGAGACTTATGGAACTAATGACAGCCTCTATGAGAGAAAAAAGGCAAGCTAGCACTGCTGAAACAAGGAACGATTCACCCAACATTGAAGGTCCCCCTACAAATAATCCAGAACCCACCCAAGGGCAACCTAGACAAGAACAACGACTTGCTCCTCCATCTGTTGCTCAAGCTCCGTCAGTCATCTACCTTAATCCCATTACGACAAGTCAATTTATTCCTGGTACTCAAAGGGTGAATGCAAGAGTCTCATCAGCAGATCCGATAGCCCTTGACCATAACGAACCAAAAAAAACAGAAGGTCAAAAGTCCACTATGACCACATAAGAAGTGAGGGAATTTCAGCTACTGGAAAAACGCCTCCAAGCTATCGAGGGAACTAATAAGTCTGAAGCTCTTGACGCTCAATCGATGTCTTTGGTGTCCAACCTTGTCATTTCCCTAAAGTTTAAAGTCCCAAAGTTTGAAAAGTTTAATGGAACCACTGATCCTTCTGTCCATATTCGAATGTACTTGCAAAAGATGGACGGGTATGAGAAAAACAAAAAGCTCCTCATCCATTGCTTCCAGCATAGCCTCACTGGGGTAGCAGCTTGGTGGTATATCGAGCTAGACAATGCCAAAATCTAATCACAGGCTGACTTGGCTAAGGCCTTTCTAAATCAATACCAGCACTATCAGATTAGGCATCAGATCAACTTTCCCTGATGAATTTTGAGAAGAGATCCAATGAAAGTTTCAGATAATATGCCCAAAGGTGGAGAGAATAAGTAGCCTTAGTCCAACCTCCCCTTACAGAAAAAGAGATGACGGTCACTTTCATTCACACCTTACGTGCTCCTTATTACAAGAAGCTTATGGGGAATGCCACCAAGAAATTTGCAGACTTGGTTCTCTCTGGAGAAATGATCGATGCTGCCATTAAAAGTGGTAGAATATCTGCTGAGGAAATAGCTGGATTAAGTAAGAAACCCATTGCTGGTAAGAAGAAGGAAGAAGAGGCTAATGTTATAAATTATGCTGGCTCATCTCAGCTGAGACAACATTAAGCACCCAACCCTCACTACTCAAGAATGCCATGTTCTTACCTTATCACAATATCCCCACAGCCAATCTATGCCACCGCTTATAACCTATCCTTGCAATCCCATCAAACCCACCACAAGGCTACCCTCCATAGGTCCACCAAACAACCAATTGAACAACCAATAATACACCCGATAATCGAGGTACAAATCAACCAAGACAACATTTTAATCCCATCCTTATGACCTATAAGGAGCTCTACCAAACTATGCTCTAAAATCACTTAGTGGCTCCAATCTATGTTTTAGAAAAAAAGCCGCCATACCCGCCATGGTACAACCCTAAAGCCCACTGTGAATACCATGCTAGGGCAGTGGGGCATGACATTGAGAACTGCATGTATTTCAAACAAAATGTGCAAAATCTAATCAATGCAAAAGTCTTACAGTTTGGGACGAACCAGGGACCAAATGTTGCTACTAATCCTTTACCAAACCACACTGAGCTAGCTACAAACATGATCGATATCGAGCCATAGAATTTATGTCCTTCCACCAAGACTTGATTTTGATGGTGGGTTATGACAGAAGCCCCTGCACTTTTCTTGTCCCTTTTATGTGATATCAAGAAATGAAAACCTACCTGCTCTCGTCGAAAGGCAGGTAGGTGTCCTATGTAAGGGGCATTTTTCTTAAGTATTATTAATGAAATGACTTTTGCATATATCATTTCATATTGTGTGTCTAAATCACCTTTCAACCTTTTGTCTCCATTATTCTTTTGCCCTTATTTTTACCTAAACCTTTTGGTTATGTGTGTGCCCTTTGCAATATCTATTTACTTACCCTTTCAGGTGTCCTAATGATAGGGACATAGATGTGTCTGATGGGTCTTTGAAGATCAATTTTGAATGATTAATTTACACTAGCAAAGTTAATTCTGAACAAGGTTTTGAAGAAAGCTCCGCACCACCAGACCTTTCACAGTTCATGATCCAGTATGATAATTCCATCCTTATCACCCAAACATGAATGGGGCAGTTAAGGCGGCCAACAAAAACATCAAAAGAATGGTTGAGAAAATGGCTGAAACTCATAAAGATTGGCATAAGAAGCTATCTTTTGCACCTCATGCCGATCCGACCTCAGTTTGAACTTCCATTAATGCTACCTCATTCTCCTTTATCTATGGGATGAAAGCTGTATTGCCCATCAAAGTCGAAATCCCTTCTCTCAGAGTTCTGATGGAAACCAAACTTGGAAAGGCTGAACGGGTCAAGAATAGATACAACCAGCTCAATCTCATCAAGGAAAAATGCATTGGCCATGGTCAAACGCATCAAAGATGCATGATTTGACCCACAACAAAAAGATGCACCCATGACAATCTTACCCAAGCAAATTGGTGTTAAAGAAGATCCTCCCAATTCACAAAGATACGCAAGGCAAGTGAACCCCTAATTGGGGAGGACCATATGCCATAAAGCAAGTTTTCTCCAGATGGGCCCCAACCTTGTCAGAAATTAATGGCAATGCCTTGCCCAACCTAGTAAACTCAAATTCTATCAAGAAATATTATACGTAGAAGGCAAAAACCTGAAAAGGCATCTTTAAAAAAAAGAAAATACAAAACAAAAAAAGAAAACAAACAAAAAAACAAAAAAAATAAACAAACAAACAAAAGAAAATGAAAAAGGTTTAGATGAAAATCCAAAAAGGGCATCTAGGCAACCAACCTAACTACAGTTGAAAACCCATAAAGACAACTGGACAGGATTAATTTTGATGGGGCATGAATCGAGAACACCCACAAGACAACGCAAAGCAATCCTAGAGATCTTTCGAAGATCAGCTCATGCTAGGCACATTCATTATTCGAGCAGGATTCTGAAAAGCACCTAAAGAACATCCATGTCATGATTGTCAGAGGTATCTTTCGCCCCAAAGATCGTCTTTATCGCTACCCTATTAATGCTTGTCAAATAGTATATTGAGTTATGTCTCTTTGTTGTCATAAATAAATATTACCTTATTTCTTTCGACCCCTGTACAATTCATGTTGCACTTGTCATTTAGTTGATAATGTTTGATAATTAACTAAAATATGCATTAGGGCATCTTGATATTACATCGAAAGGAAAAGAAAAGCATAAGAAATTCTGCTTACACCCCGATCGTCAAGATCATGCACTTTTTGCATCCAAACACCCATTCAGCATTACCATACACCAAACCATTTCTTGCTTTTGCAAGCCACATCTCAAGAAAAATCATTTTAAGCTAACCAAAATTAACCCATGCATTCCATCAGAATCCTATCAAAACCAGAGAGATCAACCTAATCAGTCGAATAGTCTCCAAAGTGTTGGCAATGGCCTCTATTTGTCAAGAAAATGATTGAGCCTCTCGAATCAAGAAATGCAGCAGTCCAAATTCTTGAGACTAAAATTTTTGGTTTCATCCCTAGTGGAGCAAGGACAACCTATAATCTTTAGCGAGATAAGGAAAATTCTTGTCCATGGTTGGAAAAAGGATGAATCGCCATCCCTTTGAGAGTCTAAATGATGTACAAGGAGAACTATAGCTATCTCCCATATTAGACTTCACATCATGCAATCATGATAGCATTTCATATCATGCATTCACATTACCATCTTACATCATCATTTTTACAATATCACTTCAAGCCAGGTTTACTGAATCTCCAAGGAACTCCTGGTAAGTACTCTAAGCTTCACAAATAAAGTGCTATTCAGGTAAGGTCTTTTCTTCTCATCACCTTATGTCAAAGCCCTTTTTATCAAGCAGCTACAGTCAAAGTGCTAGTGTCAATAAATTGTTGTCTAGAAACTATCATCAAAAACTTTTGTCGAGAATATTCATCAGAAGCTTTGGCATGAACTAGTGCCAAAACCCTTTTCAACAGGAGATTTGTAATGAATTTATGGCATTTGAAGTTTTATCAAAAAAATGTTGTCAGCACCCTTTTTAAAGCTCACAAGTTAGTGGCACCCCTTTTAAAGCCCACAAGTCATGGCATGCTCTCAAAAGCCTACAAGTCATGGTACCCCTTTTAAGCCCGCAGGTCAGTGGCACCCTTTTAAAGCCCACAAGTCAGTGGCACCTCTTTAAAGCCCACAAGTCATGGAACCGTTTTAAAGCCCACAAGTCATGGCACCCTCTCAAAAGCCCATAAGTCATGGCACCCTTTTAAGCCCACAGGTCAATGGCACCCTTTTAAAGCCCAAAAGTCAGTGGTACCTCTTTAAAGCCCACAAGTTGTGGCACCCTCTTCAAAGCCCACAAGTCATGGCACCCTTTTTAAAGCCCATAAGTCATGGCACCCCTTTAAAGCCCATAAGTCATGCCTTTTAAAGCCCACAAGTTAGTGGCACCTCTTTTAAAGCCCACAAGTCTTAGCACCCTTTTAAAGCCCACAAGTTATAGCACCTTTCTTAAAGCCCATAAGTCGTGGCACCCTTTTTAAAGCCTACAAGCCATGGCACTCTCTTAAAAGCCCACAAGTCATGGCACCCTTTTCAAGCCTAAAAGTCATGGCACCCTTTTCAAAGCCCACAAGTTAGTGGCACCCCTTAAAGCCCATAAGTCAGTGGCATCCTTTTCAAAGCCCACAAGTTAGTGGCACCTTTTTAAAGCCTACAAGTCGTGGAACTCTCTCAAAAGCCCACAAGTCATGGCACCCCTTAAAGCCTACAAGTCTTGGCACCTTTTTTAAAGCCCATAAGTCAGTGGCACCCTTTTCAAAGCCACAAGTCAGTGGCATCTTTTTAAAGCCCACAAGTCATGGCACTCTCTCAAAAGCCCACAAGTCATGGTACACCTTAAAGCCCATAAGTCAGTGGCACCCTTTTCAAAGCCCATAAGTCAATAGCACCTTTTTAAAGTCCACAAGTCATGGCACCTCTCAAAAGCCCATAAGTCATGGCACCATTTTTAAAGCCCACAAGTCGTGGCACTCTCTCAAAAGCCCATAAGTCAATGGCACCCTTTTCAAAGCCCATAAGTCAGTGGCACCTTAAAAGCCCACAAGTTAGTGGAACCCTTTTCAAGCCCATAAGTCGTGGCACTCTCCCAAAAGCCCATAAGTTGTGGCACCCTTTTCAAAGCCCACAAGTCATGGCATTCTCTCAAAAGCCCACAAGTCAGTGGCACCCCTTAAAGCCCACAAGTCAGTGGTACCCTTTTTAAAGCCCATAAGTCAGTAGCACCTTTTTAAAGCCTACACGAGCTGGTGGCACCCAAGTCTAAGTCAAAGCCCGTTAAAGCTGGCGGCACCTAAGTCAAAGGCCACATGAGCTAGTAAACCCAAGTTTAAGTCAAAGCCCACACGAGCTGACGGCACTCGAGTCAAAGCCACACAAGTTAGTGGCACCAAGTTTAAGTCAAAGCCTGCATAAGCTGGCAGCACCCATATCAAAAATCCATGTTACTTTGTACCTACCTAAGGGGGTTAAACCTTAGAAAACCTAACACTCTAATGTTCTAGAAGTGTCAGTCCACCTCTAACAAAATAGTGTCTATTTGTCTTTACCCTATTCTTTATTCTCAGCAATGGTCAAAGAGGGGTAGCTGTAGATATCTTATTTTGTCTGGGCTAATTTTTAACAATCTGAAGCATGGATGCAAGAGGGGGTGATGAAAAAGTATTTTGAGGATGTCAAAAAGGCCTAGGGATCATATCAAAGGTAAATGCAAAGATGTGGCATCAAATAACGTAGTCCAAGGTATCCGAGGACAAAAGATATGAGAAAATTCATAATTTTACTTCAATGTATCAATACATGGTTCTCATGTATCGATACAATGCTCCAACCCGCCAAAAATTTAAAATGTCCCCATTTGCATTGATACAACATGTAAATGTATCGATACATAAGCCTCTGTATCGATACAAGGCCTCATGTATCGATACTAGACCATGCCAGGACCAAAACATGCATTCTATAAAAAAAATGTATCGATACATATCAACATGTATCGATACAGTGGTTTATAGTATCGATACAGTGGTTCATAATATCGATACATTGATCATTGCATGATACAATGTTCATTGTATCGATATACATAAGGTTTTTGGACCAAATGTATCGATACATTACGCAATGTATCGATACATGCAGGCCATTTTCATGGTCCAAGCATTTTTGGCTCATCCACTATTGATCCAAAACTCAATTTTAACTCATTTCTTTGCATAAGGAAAGATTAAAACACATATCAGATTATGAATTTAGACTTTTGAATCAATCATAACATCTTTTTGAAGTCTAAATCGGATCAAAAAAGGGTCAACATCACATGATCACCCAACTCCTTAGCTTGTTAACTGATATCACCATCAACAACCCTATTTGCAGGAAAAGGATTCAGCATTTAATCCAGCCAACCTATGCACGTCACATTGGCAGCAAGTTGCTTCCTACAGCCACCCTATAGCCACCATATGAACATCACCTTGTCCCCCTTGAGAAATGGCCAAAAACACCTCCAATTTAGCTCTAAAAGGCTAGTATAAATGGACCACTTCTATCTTCGTAGAAAAAGGTTAGATTCTAGCTCATTTACACTTCCAAAACACACTTACACACCAAGAAAACCAAATCCCGTAGCTCTTCACCCACCACCTAAAAACAGCCCTAAAACACTCACTTTCATCCACTACACACTCCAAAAATCACCTTCATCCATACCAGAACCAAAACTTCCTCATTTTTCTCCTTTTCTTCCTATTAACAAAGGAAAAGATGAAAATTCAAGCCATCTCATCATTTGGCCAAGAAGTTGAGGTTTTATCGGTATAACTTCCTACTCTATCACTCACATTTTCTGTTTTTCAGCACCTTCATCATTTTAGTGAGCTCCTTATGTTTCCATCACCCTCTTAGGATTATCATGCATTATTATGGCTTTTGGTTGTGGTAGTTTAAGATTCAGATGCCTTAATGCCCTTTTGATGTGCAAAATGCCTCATTTCATCCTCAATATTTGATGTCTCTTACTCATGCATTTTGTGCCATGTTCATGCATCTTGTTATCATTAATCCATGCATGAATTAGTTGCCTAACATATTTCAAGCACATTTACACCTTAACTTGCATGAATCATTGTCATTTTCAGCATCCATAATATTTTTTTGTCAAAGTGCATAACACTTTCTTTGTCTAGGCCATTAGTAAAATTAGCATCCCTATTCATGTTTTATGCCATCCCCTTGTATGTTTGTGGTCAAAATGCATGTTTGATGGCTGATAAAAATTGATTTTCGAAACCCCCCTAAGCCAAGTATGCTAACCTCAACCAATGAGGATTAGCATAGACTTAGCATTTTCCTTAAAGCTAGCAAAATATCTTGGGGAAAATTAAGATTTCCAGATTTGGAATCTTGGTTAAACAAGCTTAAATCTTTTGATTTTGAAATGAAAATGGTCTTACAATCATTCCCTAAATGTTTGTGCCTTTTTTTTCTTGAGTCAAAACCTCTATTGGTATGATCAACAGGCTGTTTCATTGTCCTAAACTACTCTAGGGCTGTGCAAAAGAGTTTGTGATGCTCATGCCACTCTTTCCCTTCAGTCATTGACATTCAAATGTCGATGACTCAAGTTTAGACTTGTAGACATAAAAAAAAGAGAAATATCCCCTATTTTGCCTTGTCCCTCGCTAGCAACACTGTTATTGCAAATTGAAAAATCATTTTAAAATCCTAAACGATTTTTCATGAATTTTTTTATATTTGTCTATTAAAGCATGTCGAATTATCTTTAAAATGATGCCTTATTCACCCCTGGATCATTCTGGATAAGAGAGTTATCATTTCTCAAGTCTAAATTGTCCGACACCTCTTGAATCCGAACATGTAGTCTGGTTTTGCCATTCACGCCAAATAAATGATTTTTCCAAATTTTTCAAACATTTTTCCTAAAAAAGTCATGAAATTCCCTTTCTAGAAAGGTATTATTTTCAATTTTTTGATACCAAATAAGTCCAAAATGATTTTTCAAATTTTGACATTCCTTGTCCCTTATATGCTCTACCAGCAGTACAATCAATCTGAATTTGAAAATTTATTCCCTAGGAAAATGACATCTTAGGACATTGGGAATATTTTTACATTGACTCTCGTTGAGTTATCTTTCTAGCCATATCTTGTCCACCCTTTAAATCCCACAAACCAATTTAGAATAAATTCAGGAAACAAGATAGCGCGATGCTATCCCCTATTTTTGGTCATGGTAAAAATAAGTTGTTTTCCTGAATTTCATCTCGAGACATTCTAATGTCTCCGTATCACCCCAATCAGACTCGAGAACATACTTTACCATCCCATAAGCTCATATCAAGGCACAAACATATTTTACATCTTTACCATCCTCAATCACAATAAATCCTTTTGCTAAAAATTGTCGAATGCTTACCCATTTTCTAAATCATGAAGTTTTATCATCCACAGGGATACTCCAACCCTGCCTTTCTAAGGGGACACTCCAACTCCATTTTTCAAAATTGTTAAAGTAAAAATCTTCCTTTGTCAAAATTATTTGTCATCCATAGGGATACTCTACCTTATCTTTCCGAAGGGATACTCCAACGCTGTCTTTCAATTGCAATTAAATTCCTTTCCTTCCCGGATTTCCATGAATATGTCAAGCAAATCTCGTTCAATCAAGAAATCCAGATGCATTTCAAAAATGGTTGATTCAATTATTCCTAGATAATCGATGCCAATAGTGAGATAAATTCCCATAGTCCACCCATTTTCTTTATCATTGCATTGAATGATCCATGTTATGTTATTTCATTTATTATCTTACTAGCATGATTTCTTTGTGATGATTATTTGATTTCATGTTTTCAAAATGTTTCCCAATGAAATTAAAGGTAATGTTCCATATTCGTATCTCTCCAGTGCCCAAAGTGAAGCATTCCATTCTCAAAGTAAAATCCAGATGTCATTTTTATTGAAAATCTCTATATTCCCCATCTCTCTGGGGCATATATGAGATTAAATTTTTTTTATCAAAGCGTGGATCATTTCTATAAGATTCATACATTCGAAGAGGGTTATATCAAAATAGTAACAAGTTAAGATCAAAAGAATCAAAACTGAGATAAGACATAGCTAGTAAGGTACTGATTTTGAGCGTCGTGAAGAGGTTCGTACCTCATCACCCGTAACGAACACCCGAACCCAAATGGTGAATCTTTGCCTTGTTTAGACCACAGGATCGATGTTTTAAGTTTCATAACTCAAAACATAGGTTTCAATAGGCATCCGATCATGCCTAGCCTGAAATGATCGGTGGCAACTCTAAGCATTGGCCATTTCGTGATGGTCATCTGAGACCAATAAGATGAGTGATTCGTCTTATGGTCCCCCTCACTGTATCATAAGTCAAGAATCTGTACATTCTCGTTCTCATCACATCGCGAGAGAAAAGTCCCAGTCAAGAAGACATTTTCTAAGTCAGGAAAATATTTTTAAGTCGTAGCACCCATAGATCTGCAAGGATCCACCCTGGGGTACGTTGCAAAATAATTAGATATTGAATATTGAAACCAAATAAAGATGAAATTTATTTTAATAGTGATAATATGGTTCCAATTGTCAGGCATCACATAAAGGTTGATCCTTATTTATGATTGTACCGACTCCCAGAACCTTTCAAACGATCTTTGGTATAAGCGCAGACCTCGGAGTTTGTTTTTATGGGTTTCATAATCCTTAAAATATAAACTCTGACAGGTGTCCAATCTCACCTGGCCAAAACAAATTAGTAGTGACTCTAAAAAGAAAAGAATGATCATTTTATAATGATTATTTAGAGAAGTCTGGTGAGTAATTCATCTCGATAACTCAGTCCTCAAGTAGAAAAAATAAAGAATAATAATCATGATATAGGCCCCTAGAAATAAAAAAAATAATTATATATAATATTTATATAGAAACAATGGATACATTCTTCATTTTAAGTCGAGCTAGTCAGGATTCATATTCAAGCCAGTCGCAACATAAGGATGCTTGCTTGTTTGCTGTCAAAGTTTGGTTTTCTAAGAACTTCTCCATATTAAAGCCATGTTAACCTTAACAAATAAGGATTAACATGGACTTAAGTTTTTTTATCTCATTGGTCTTCCAATCTTAGGAAAAAAAATCTAGTTTTATGTTTGGATTCATAGGTTTTTTAGGTTAAAATTTCTGTTTTCAAAAATAAAAATATTTTTTTTCTTATTCCAAGTTGTTTATGCCTTATTCCTTTCTTGGAGTTATTGTGACATGGTCAATAGGTTGTTTCATCATCCCAAATCACTTCAAGACTATGAGATGAACCTGTGAAGCCTGTATCACTATTTTTCAACTGTCATGTACATTCAGATGTCCATGGCTTAACTCTCGACCTAAGAAACTCGAAAAAAAAAACCAAAGCTACCTTATTTTTGCCATATCAGCACTATAGTCATGACTTGAAAATTAGTTTTTTGAACCAAAAATGATTTTATAGAATATTTTGATATTTCTCCTTCAAAGGGAATTGAATTACCTTTCTAATATTATTTTGTTTGCCTTTGTATCATTCCGAATGAGGTGGTTATAATTTTTTGAATTGATACTGTCTGGAACCCTTAGAATCAATGACCTACATTCGGTGTGGACCAGTTTAGCCTATTAGATGATTTTTTTCAAATTTTTAAAATATTTTCCCAAAAAATTCATGAAATTTATTTTCTGGAAAAATATCGTTTGTGATTTAAACAATTCCTAATAAGTCCAAAATGTTTTTTGTAAGTTTGCCACACCCTTTCCCTTTCACATGTTGTTAATGTTGTGTTTAACCCAAACTCAAAAATGATTTCCACCTTGAAAGTAGTGATTTTTTGGGACTTTTGGAATATTTTTACATTAAACCTTATTGAGTCACCTTTACAATTGCACCTTACCTAGCTTTTAACACCTTCAAATTTTCCCAAATTAAATTCAAAAAGAGGGACAGAAAGATACTATCCCCTATTGTTAGCATTAGTCAAAATTAATTGATTTTTTTAAATTTCCACTCCTAGATATTCGAATATCTTTAAGTGGCACCAATTAGTCCCTTTAAGTCAAAATATGGGTGCCGATGCTATAGGTCCAGACCAAAGCATAAGTACTCTTCATCGTGTCGCCTTTATTTTCATCAATTTCCTTTTTAATAAAAGATAAACTATTTTGTCAAGAATTTTGTCAAAATTTTCATTTTGTCAAGAAATCACTGAACCTTTGTTAAGATAAATCCTTCAACCTCATCTCTAAAAAATATCAAAGTTTTCATCTATGGGGATATACTAACCCCATCTTCTGATAGGATGCTTCAACCCCTCTTCTAAGGGGATATTCCACCCATGCTTTTATAAATGTTATTCAAATATCATGAGTCACTAAAATTTTCATCTTCAAGGGATACTTCAACCCTAACTTCCAAGGGATGCTACAACCCTATTTTTCAAAACTTGTTAAGAAAAAAAATCAAATTTCTATCTCCTTGGTCACTCTGGACTTTTGAAAAATTTAAACCTGATATTCATGCCTTAGTTAATTAATGGATTTGAACTCGTCTCTAAAATTGTCAATATGGCTATCTTAAGATAATTGATGAAATTTACGAGATACATTTTGATCATCGTTTCCTTTCTCTTTTTGTTGTTTTGTGTGATTTATTTTATGCAATATTATTTTATTTTCGTCATACTAACACATTTCATTTATGATGATCATTTTGCACCCATATTTCCAAAATCATTTTTCAAAAGTTATAAGCCAATGTTTCATGTTAGTATCTCTCCAATGCTTAATATGGAATATCCAATTTTCAAAAACAAAAATAAACGTAAAGAATATTTTAAGAAAAAATCCCTATGTTTCCTACCTCTTCGGGGTGCACATGTGATTTAACTTTTCCTTTAAAACCCAGGCTTATTTTATTCAAATTCATGCATAAGAAGGGGATTATATTTAAATAATGTCAAGTCAAAATTGAGGGAACCAAAAATAAGTTAAGACATGGCTAGAAAGGTATCAATTTCAAGTGTCATAAGGAAGTTTATATATGTGTAACCAACTCCTAAACCCAGCCATCGAATCTTTGAATTATGTAGAACATGGAATCAATGTTAAAATTTTCATAACTCTAAATTTCAAATGCAATAGGCATCAGGTCATGCTTAATAGAAATGCCAATTGGATAAGCGATTCATCCAATGGTCCCTTTTCATGGTTCAGAGCCAAGAATCCATACTTTAATGCTCCCATCACATAAAAAATGAGAAGAGTCTCGATCGAGAGGATATTTCCCCATTGAGAAATACTTTTATGTCATACACACTTCTTTTGCAGAAGGCACATTATCGATAAGCCTAATTTTCTACTATTCTTTAACAAGCTTATGTCATTACATAAGTGAGATCCATATGCTGAATCTATTATCCAAGAGGTAGCATTAATAGTAGAATAGTTCAACTTAATCATATAAAGGTCAACAACCTTCCTCTTGTTGAGAACATTTTTGAATTTCATGTACCAATCCAAATGCTTTGGGCTTATAGCATTAAGTATGCCTCGCAATGCACTTAATATAAATACCATTATCAACAACCTAGTATAAAACAAGTATATATTAGTTATTCATGTATTAACCCAATAATGACAAGGAATCTTTATTGGTCCTCCCACTAATTTTTGGAAATAATAGCCCTTACTATTATTCAAAAATCTCTTTAAGGTATTTTTAGTGGACAGGATCCCTTTCAACATGTTGTAACTTTGAGTGACTTAGCAAATTACAGCAAGCCTAGTTAGGTAGGTAACATAGCTTACCAATTGCATCCCTATGCAACTCCCATATTAGTTAAGTGGCAACTCTTTACCTAAATGCATCATATACATTTCATCTAACCATTCCCTCTAACATCATATGGTCATGTGCGACACATCCAAACTATATGACATTACTTGAGTAAGACTATTACTCGTAACTTATGTCGTTTGGGTAGAAAGGACCTTAAGTGACCTAATAAATCACCTTTGTCTGGTACTCGGGTATATTGCTATGAATAATGGAAGCCATCTTTATCATTTGAACAATATGACTCGGTATTGTACAAGGGATTTCATTAGTTTATTTTATCTTTTAATAAAGTCTCATCATATTGGCATGCATAGCATTTATAATATTAGATAAAATAAATCTACTATCATACATACTAGGATGATTATGGAATACTAACTAATGTAATTTTCTTAAGCCATCAAAGGAAATTGCTTGGCCAATTCTTAGATGATTACTAGAATGTTTTCAAAAGCTTTTTGTGCTCTCCCAGGCTTCATGCTGCCTTCACTTAGATCTACATCTTCGAGTTATAAAATCTTTCCCAACTAATCCTAATTTTACACTTATGTAATATATTACATTTATAAAAGAGAAACCTTGAGTTACATTCGAGGGGATTTAGTTAAGAAAAGAATTTTACAACCCCAAAGAAGAGACAAGGCAAGGTTCATAGACTTTTTTTGAAATAATAAACATCCATAACCATGCATCCATAATTATATTGGTCTAGTCCATAATCATCCCATACATCCACAACAATTATGAATATTTAAATAAACAGGTGTTATAATTTCAAGTTACCAATCTTTTGATACTTATTAATTGATCCATATTTAATTTAATTAAAGAATTTTTTTACATAATTAACATTTATTTTAATCATATAAGAATAAATCCTATCCAAAATAAGATACTCAGTTAAATTAAATATACTTTTTAATTAATCAAATTAATTGAATTTTAATACCATGCTATTACATTATCCAATTTATATATTAAACACTTTAAGAAAAATAATGCAATCAGATAATTTGGTGTTTGATGATATGTAAGAGTTACAATTGGATTCAACCTCTTAGGGAGGTGTATTGCCTCAACCATGCTAAATTTTAGTAGCATTATTATTGTTTTTAATTAAGTTTATTTTAATTTAGTCTGATCATGTCAATTTTGAAGTAGGATAAAATCTTAGGAAAAATAAAATTGAAAAAGTCATGCTCTAAGTAGGATAAAGATGGCGTAAATTTTAAAGGAATCTTAGTCCAAATAGGACTGTATCCCATGCATGGCTATCTTAGCCATCCTACTCAAATTCAAACACTATTGTCTTCCTCCCACTAAATTTTTAAAAATATAGTGAATTTACAGCAACTACTTGCTGCCATTGATGCCGCGCCAAGATCTAAGAAAGAAGACAAGATGCCGCAAGCCTCAAGCACACCTATTGCACACATTTTAGACTAGAATTGAAACACATTCAACTCTATTTTAACCTAAGTTTTCCAAAAAAGTATTATGAACTTTGCATTACACCTTCAAGGTTGAAAAATAAGGAAATATTGCAACAATGGCTACCCAAGAAATCATCCACATCAAAACACTAAAACAAAGCCAACCTAGCACTAATCAACACCAAATTGTCAATTGAGGACTCCAATATCAATTTAAGTATTAAAATCAGATTTTTAAATAACTAAAATTGAATAATAAACATAAATAAACTTGCTAGAAATTTAAAAGTAAAAAAAAAAAACAATTTTCTTAAATTTTTAAATTCAAGAATGAATAAAGATAGCATCAAAACAACAAGATCTTTAATTAATCATAACTAAAACACATGATTAATCAAATTGATGTAAGAAGGCTCATGAAACCACTTGTATGAAGTCTCAAGGAAAAAAGTAATCAAATTAGAACAATTTATAAAATAATTATAAACATGGCAACAGAAATAAATCATACAAACTACTTTGAGATTCCCTAAATAGGATCATCTTATATGATCTTTATTAATCTTCTAGATCAAGAAAACCTAAAGAACCATTCAAAATTTAAACATACCTCAATGTTGAGAAGTATTTCAACAATTCCATGACCCAAATACAAGAAACACTGAGGCTGGTTGTCGCAAACCAAAGCTATCTAAGCACCCAGCTTTTAACTATTATCCACACAAATGACACAAAAATCTTTCAATAATGAAGAGATTTTGTTGCTGAAAGCCATGCTAGCAATTTAGGTTTTAATAAACCTTACATTACACTTTAAAGACCTTTATTCAATAATCAAAATGAAAAAAAACTAATTTTCCTTTTGTCGCGAAGGAGTTGGCGCAATCTTCCATAAATATTCTAAAAGGATGTTGCTTAACCTTATTTTGGTTTCCCTGGGCCAAATTCAAAGCTTTTAATCAGCTACGACAGATAGCAAACATGGGTTTATATAGACTAAAGTTTAAAATTTTAATTTTTGAAAAATTATAATTTTGTCCTAAGCCTATTTGAACTCATTCAAATTTGGGTTAAGTAATTATTACTTATATTAGACATATAAACCTAGTCTTAAATTAATTTTTACTAATCACCCTTATGCATGTGACTCATTAAGTCCTATCATATTGGCAATAAATAAAAAATATCCTAATTAAGAATACTTTATATATATAGACCAAGATTAGCATCTGGCAATACATCATTGCCACCCAAAATGCAATATGTGTCAACATGGTTTTGACAAGCACTTAAGTCTTGAGTATCTCAATGTAATAAATATCCTTTCATCATATATCCCAAAATTAGCAAGAGCATGGTTTGTTGTCTACCCTTAACTCCACATTCGTATGCAGCCCATTTGTGTTAACCCTATAATCAAAATTACCTCAGCTAAGGACTTTGAGTTAACACAAGCCAAGTACATGTGAGGTATATTCCCTTATATCACTTAGGGTGATGAATCCTCTCTAGACCACTCATTCATCTACTATATGATTTATGTCATACTAAAAACCACCTTACTATAAGCATTCATCTATTGTGGACCCGTTTATGAAAGAATCAAAGCATGACATTCCTTGTACGAGATGACTTAGTGTCTAAGTCAAAGATCACTTACACTATTGACACATGAGAGTATTTTCATAGATCCTTGCGTGAGATACCAAATGGAACTCTCCTAATAAGTCATGTTTAGTGAACTTGTTACCATAATAGGCACCCAATGATGTCTTCAATTATTTTTATACTTCAACTTATGAGATTAGTTGCATGCATCAAATACAAAAAGGCTTAGATATGCCAGTCTTTGTGCATTGTCAATGCCTTATTTTAACAATACATTGAGTAAGATCATTTTTACAAACACAACTTTGATTCCCTTACAAGGCTAATATCTTTTATGGGGTTTATGTAGATAATTATTTATAACAATTATACAATTACATCTTACGGATAAAGAAATATCTTTATAACATTAAATAGATATATTGTTTGATTACATGAAACCACTAAATAAGAGGAATCCTTTTTAAACTCGGTTCACCATCAATTTACAAACGGTTAGAAGTTAGTCAAAATAGAGAACCTAAAATGCCTTGGTCAATTAGACTTATGCATAGTTATCATCAGGACAAGTCATTATTGTTTCATAAGCAAATGTGGTAACTTGGTGGTATAGTGAGCTCTCTCTTTGGATTAAGCTTCAGTCATTGATAGAGAGGAATTACCTAGCCTAGCATTAGACTAGACTAGCTAGTATTCCTTGGCAGATTGCTTTGAATAGCATAGTTAAAGTTAAGTACCCAAGACTAGGATAAGCCTTTAAGGATTCAACTTTCAAATGCAAAAATTTTTGTTAATGCAAGGTGATGCCAAGAATCTACTTTTACTATTCATGACTTCGATCCTCTTTCATTTTCATCAGCCGATAGAGAATAGAGAATAGAATAGGCTCTGATGCCAATAGTGAATAAAGAAGGGCTTAAAAGCATAGTCCTTCCTGAAAGTAGGAACCAACCACCTAATTCAATGTCTTACCGCAAAGTGGCATTTTCATTTAACTAGAGTAGACTGAAAAAAATGAAGTGAAAGGTAGTTTAGTATTTTCGAGTGATAAAGAATAGAAAAAAATTTTCTTCTTATATAAGAAGCTTTTGTCTCTCTTTGTTGTCCAAGCGTAGGTCAAATCTATGTGACCAAGGTACGAAAAAATCAGATAGATTCATTTAAGAAGATAGATTCATTTAAGCTACAGCTTCCACTACTTTTAGCTTGAACATGGTGAATGCTATCTCTTATTTGTAACTTGACTATTTAATAGGATGGTACGAATCTATTCTTTGAATTAGTTAAGGAGGAAAGCAATTATTCACTTTACCTTTAACTGGGTAAAGGGAAAAGAATGAAAGGTAAGGCTTTATGATAGAGATTTCTCTTTCTTTTGCTATTCTAGAAAAGGTAGCTGTTAGTAGGAATATTTCATAAACTATTATTGCTAACATCCTTAAAAGAGAGAAAAGTCACTCAAGGTTGTGCAAGAAGAATAAAAAAGTAAAGACAGAACTAGTAGCCTTATTTCTAGGCTAAGGAGCATGAAACTCAATTTGTATTAGTGTGCTTCGCTTTCCCTTATGACTATGGCAGCATGGTTAAGTTAATGTAGCCTATGGCTTCAGTGATAGCTAGGCTAAATCTTAGCTTGGTGCTTTTGCTTTAGTTGTAGTAGGCAGTACGGCAGTAGGAAAAGAGGAAGCCTATCGAAAGAACTGACGAGGGAAGGCATGAACGTTATAACAATAAGGAAGAGGCTTGCTTTAAACTTTAAAAGATATTCTCACAATGATTCGATGATGATATAGTATGTGCACCATGGTTGGCTTCTCTCTTTTGGTTATCGATAAAGGGAAAAGGTCTAACCTTACTTATTCCACTTTCTTAGGAATGAAAGAATAACCAGCTTATGCTAAAAATTGGTTTTAGCTGCTACTTACTTCCTAACTTCCTATAGTAAACTTTCTATTGGTGACTCAAAATGAATGATTCAATGAGTTAAATTTGGAAGGTGGTTAAGTCATTAATAGAGATGAATCGAATCCCTTAACATTAGACTAACTAACCTTCCTTGGATTGGTTAAATTACTTTAAATAGTCATATCTTTCACTCAAAAAGAGAAGAGGCATCGAGGAGGGATAAAACTAACAGAAGCTGAGAGATTCACTTACACCTACAAGAGTGCACTTTAATCTAAGGCCTTCGCTGATGTACGATCCTTGTAAAGCTCCACCTTCAAAGAATGATATGTAGATAGATTTTATGGTCTTTATTTTAGTGTTTGGAGTAGGTAAACCATTAAGAACAGCAAGGAAACGGGTTTTTAGCCAAAATAATATGAGTATCCCTAATCAATCAAGTGTAACGATCATTGAATGATTAATTCCTACTCTTATTGTGTAATTTTCTTATTCTTTTTTGGTTGGTGGGAACAATGAAGCTGGTTCTTCATCTGTAGGTTGAAATCCATTTGATTTCTTTTATTGATCCACTGGTAGCTTTCGTTTATCCGATGCACTTATATCCAACTACTTAAGCTGGGATGGGACCAACCATGTTGATTACCTATCCTACCCAACTCTAACATCTAGTTTGGTTTTTCAATCACAAACTTTATCTTCTTAATTAGGGAGGCCGCCAGTCCTTAGTTCAATTAAAAAGATATTCCTTATTTATTTTTTTACTAAGGAAAACAAATAATCTATTGCAGATTTTCACTTCAATCATAGTAAGCAAAAACGACTAGATCTAGATATTGTAAGGCATATGCAACAAGACAAAAAGCATTAGAAAAGGGGATGCAACCATGAAGAGGTTGGGCTACTTTTGAGCTACACTTAGAGCTGACTGATTCTCTCTTTTTGTACCAAACATCGATATAGGCTAGGCTGGGAAACCTTATTTGATACAATAAGACATGTGAACAAAGCAAGGCTTGAGTCAAGAGCTTGTTTCATGATTTTTTTAACCTATTAGCATAATGTGGTCAATAAAAAAAATCAAGCCATATGAATATAATAAAGAAAAAGAGTGCCCACACATTCTACCATTGAAAAATTAGAGAATAATGGAAAAGGCTAGTTGGTTGAAGCTTTCACATGGATCTAGGAATTCTTGGATAGAATCTTTAGATTTGTAGCTCAGGTAATTGATTATAGTGATTGTATTGTATGTAATAACATAATTGAATATAATCAAATTAAAAATTTTTTAAATTTCATTATGCATCTAATCTATTTTTCCTGTAGTATACATGGACAACATAAAGACATGTTGTGGTTACAAAATCACCTTTACCAAGGTGATATAATATCTCATGGGATGAACTAATGACCTAAGTGATGGCATCCTTATGCCATGGTCTAGTACTTAACATGCGTTAAGCCATAGGTTATAAAGCATAACAGCTTATTCGAGTAAAGTTTTGCCTTTATTGAGATGGTATGATACCTTTTAGGGACAAAACTAATTGAATAAATGATGATGTTTGTTCATCATTACCTAAAATATAGGTATACATCAAGCCATCATTCGGCCAGCATAACGAATTATTCAAGTTAGATATGACTTTCCTTAGGGTGATATAGAGCTTTACTAGTGACGACATTCATTTGCCATTAGTTATTGACAAGGGTTAGCCAGCAATCGAATAACATGATGGCATGTCCTAACATTAAAATGAAAAACAAGGATGACAATGCTCATTCACTATTGCCTATATAACTATGGTGTATGAGAGGTAAAGGTAAAAAGTGTTTCTCCGAGTGTTTTTGTCTTCTAGGTCATTTTAGCAATATTCTAGTATGGTTTAACATAGTTTAGCTTGTAATGTTCACTATATAGGGTTTGATTTGACATCTCAATCGATATTCGATCACTCTTTCATCTGATAAGGATAGCTAAAGCACCTTAATCCTAGGCCTATTGTAGGCTTGGTAGAACGGGTTCGATCTAATGGGTATATTTCTCTATGCAAATTTGAAGGGAGACGGATAACTTACTTCCTATTGATATTTGGGACCCTAATCCCACCATGGAGTTTGGTGAGAATCTAATCGAAATGCAAGTGCATAATGTGTGTCGGGGAAATAATCAAACTTTTTGTTTACCTAATATTACCATTTTTATTGATTCGATAATTATTCAAAAACAGGATAGTCCCTGACAATCATAAGATAGAAACCATGAAAAGTAAAAGATTAATAGAAAAAAATTAAATGAGATTATAGCTATATAATGATCAAAAATTAAGGGAACCAAAAATCAAAGGAATAAAAAATTGAGTAAGATATGGCTAGTAGTAGGCCAAACTCTTTAAATTGATCTATAATGGAAATTGGCAATGTGCTTTACCCTTTTCGAAAAAGTAATTGCATGTGCTACTTAAAATAAAATTTCTCCCTGATGAAAACGTGCCTTCGTAACCAAGACTCTCCTTTTTTGATGTGTTAGGAGCGAGAAAGTTTGGATTCTTAGCTTATGATGATAAGGGGGACCATCAGATTAATTACTCATCAAACTAGTCTTAGATGGCCACTACGAAATGGCCACGCTTGGAGTTATAACTGATCCTTTGGGCTAAGCATGATCGGATACCTATCGAAATTGATACTCCAAGTTATAACATTTAAAACATCAATTTTATGGTCTACATGGTTTGAAGATTCGATGGTTGGGTTTGAGAGTTGGTTACTCACTAGGAAGTACAAATATCCCCACAACGCCCAAAATCGATGCCTTTTAGCCGAGTCTTAACTTAGTTATGATTTTCTTGGTTTTGACTTATCATTATTTTGATATGATCTCCTTCTTATGCGTGAATTTGTATAAAATAGATAAACATGGTTTTTGAAGAAAGTTTAAATCTCACTTGCCTCAGAGATAATGGGAAACATAGAGATTTTTGATGAAAAATTATATTAGGATTTAATTCTTTTGCAAATCAGATATTCTATGTAAAGCATTGGAGAAATACTGACACGGAATATAGCCTGGCAATTATTCAAAAACAATTTGGAAATATAGATGCAAAATGGGCACCACAAAGAGAAATGTATTAGTAAGAAAAGAAAAGAATGTCATAAATATTGCATAAAAGTAAACACATGAAAGCATAGGAAATGAGGAAGGTCAGTATGCATCTTGTAATTATCTTTGATTATTGAGAAATAACCAGAATGATAATTCTGAGATGCATTTGGACTCGATATTCACTTAAGGTGTTGAGAAAATAAGGTTTTGATTAAAAGGCTTAGGGATGTCTAGAAGAGAGAAAATTTGGATTTTGAGTGAAGTTAAAAAGTACGGTTAGAGTATCTCCTTGAAAAATAGGGTTAGAGTATCCTTCTAACTGAAGATTTTATTGAACTTTAGAGAAACGAGATCAAAAGGATTAAATTGACAAGGTTTCAATAATTTCTTATTGACGGATTTTGGCAAAGTGCATTTTTTAAGGAAAAAATTTGACGAAGAGGAATAGTAAATTTTTTAAAAAATACTTGCACCTTGATCTGAGTCTAAAAAGGGTTGACACATTCTTAGACTCGATAAGGGTTGACCAAACTTATCTTCGAGCATTAAAATGTTGGAAAAACAAAATAGTTTATGCAATGATATTTTAAAATTGTTTAGATTGGATCATTTTAAATTATGTTGCTATATACAATAAAGCTACCATAATCAATTACTTGAGTTGCAGATCTAAGTACGTCATCCAAGAATTACCAAATATTTTAGAAAGCTTCCACCAACTAGCCTTCTCTACTATTCTCCAATTCTCGGATGGTAGAGTGTGTGGGCACTTTTTATCTCGATCTACTCTAGATTCATATGGGTTGATTCTCCTTTAAGACCACTTTTGTGCAAATAGGTCAGAAATCATGAGATGTTATGATTAGAAACCTTAAGGTTGGCACAAATGTTCTAACTTGAAACACTAGACACTACCTCTTATTAATATCAGGTAACAAGGTAGCATTGATTTTAATTTATTAATCAAAATAATTATTTTACTACCTCTATAAAACTCTTATATGTTGCACCAACCTTAATATAGGAGCTTGCCATGTTTCAAGCTTCTATGGATTATTTTAATAATAAGATATTTTTTAAAAAATGAAAAAATAAGGTTTCTTTCAAATTTGATAAAAATAAAACTTTTCATATTCTTCTAGCTCTTTAGTGGGGTACGAAAGAAAATGATAAAAACCTTCATGTCCTTTTGGTTCTCTAGAAGGGTGCAAAAGATATTTTGATTTTTAAAAATATTAAAAAAACCTGATTTTCATATATAAAGTAATAAATTTGTTTCATAAAATTTTATTTTTATAAATAAGAATTATAATTAAATATCAAATATTAAAACCAAATAAAATTTAAATTTAAATTAATACATGATTAATAAGATACTGATTGTCAAGTGTCAGAAGGATCTGTCATAACATGGCTAGGACTTAAATTCTAACCAATGGCGATGTAAAAGGCCCTCATTCTTACATTTATTGATATATCACTATTATATCTATTTTTAACTCCTAAGGGCAATATCATTATTAATATTTTCTTGTCTCTAAAGACTAAGTTGTCAAGGTGAGTCACTCATTCGACTTAACCCTAAATAGGCAGTCATTACAAAATAACTATTTATTTGGAGTTGCCACCAATCTATTTTGGCCAAGTAAGATAGGTCACCTATTAGAATTAGTATTTCAAAGGTTACAAAACCCAAAAAAATAAATTTCAAGATCTACGATAAAATTGGAGATTGATAAAAAGGTCCGGTTATATTCACAAGTAAGGATCAATCTTTCTTATGTGCTCAAAAATTCGTACATTATTAATTATAAACACCTTATTTTGTTCGAGCTACTTTTTTAAGTAATCTAGAGCACAGACGTGAGAGGGGGCGATGTGAAAAAGTATTTTGAAGAGGTCAAGAAGGCCAATGGACAGTTAAATGCAAAGAGGTGGCATCAGAGGACATAATTCAAGGTGTTCGAGGCCAAAATATATGAGAAAATTCATAATTTTTCTCGAATGTATCGATACATGGTTCTCACATATTGATACAATGCTCCAACGTGCCAAAAATTTGAAATATGCCCATTTCTATCGATACAACATGTAGATGTATCGATACATAAGCTTCTGTACTAGGCCATGCCATGACCAAAACATGCATTCTGTAAAGAAATGTATCGATACATATCAACATGTATCGATACGATGGTTCATAGTATCGATACGATGGTTCATAGTATCGATACGATGTTCATTGTATCGATACACTTAAGGTTTTAAGACCACATGTATTGATACATTCTGCAATGTATCGATACATACAAGCCATTTTCCATGGTTGGGCATTTTTTACTCATCCACCATTGATCCAAAACTTAATTTTAACTCCTTTTATTTCATCAAGAAAGATCAAAACCCATATCAAATTATGAATTTAGACTTTTGAATTAATTAAAACATTTTTTTGAAGTCTAAATTAGATCAAAAGGGTCAAAGTCACATGATCACCCTACTCCTCCCTAGTTGTTGACCAATATCACCATCAGCCACCTTATTTGCTGGAAAATCATTTCAGCACTTAAACCATCTACCCTATGCCTATCACATTGGTAGCAAGTTGCTCCCTACAGCTACTCTATAGCCACCATGCTGACATCACTTTGTCCCCCTTGAGAAATGGCCAAAAACACCTCCAATTTGGCTCCAAAATGCTGGTATAAATAGACCACTTATAGTTCAGCTTAAAAATGTTAGATTCTAGCTCATTTTCACTTCTAAAACACATTCATACATCAAAACCAAATCCCATAGCTCTTTACTCAGTACCCAAAAATAGCCTCAAAACACTCATTTTCAACCATTACATATTCTGAAAATCACCCTCATCCATACCAAAACCAAAACCTCATTATTTCTCTCTTTTTCTTGCTTATTAACAACAAGGAAGAGAGGGAAATTCAAGCTATCTCCATTGCTCTAATTGTTCGATCAAAAATTAAAGTTTTGTTGGTATAGCTTCTCACTTTATCATTTTCATTTTCTGTTTTTTAGTATCTTCATCATTTTAGTGAGCTTTCCATGTTTCCATCACCCTTTTAGGATTATCATGCACTATTGTGGCTTTTGGTTGTGGTAATTTTAGATTTGGATGCCTTAATGCCCCTTTGATGTGCAAAATGCCTTATTTCATCCTCATTATTTTGATAGCTCTTGCTCATGCATTTTATGTCATATCCATGCATCTTGTATCCTTAATCCATGTAGGAATCATTAGGCTAACACATTTCAAGCACGTTTACACATTAGCTTGAATGATCGTTGTCATTTTCCGCATTCATAACATTTTCTTGTCAAAATGCATAAAACTTTCTTTGTCTAAACCATTGGTAAAGTTAGCATCCCCATTCATGTCATGTGCCATCCCCCTGTATGTTTGTTGTCTTCTCCTTGTCAAAATACATGTTTGATGGCTGTCAAAAACTGATTTTCAAAACCCCCTCAAGCCAAGCATGTTAACCTCAACCAATGAGGATTAGCATGGATTTAGATTTTCCTTAAAGTTAGCAAAATATCTTGGGAAAAATTAAGTTTTTAGATTTGGAATCTTGGTTAAACAAGCTCAAATCTTCTAATTTTGAAACGAAAATGGTCTTACTCATTCCTAAAATGTTTGTCCCTTGTTTTTTATTCAAAACCTTGAGTGGTATGATTAATAGACTGTTTCATTATCCTAAACTACTCCGAGGCTATGCAAATGAGTTTGTGATGCTTATGCCACTCCTTCCTTTTAGTCATTGAAGTTCGAATGTCAATTACTCATGTTTGGACCTATAAACATAAATAAAATGAGAAATATCCTTCACTTTACTTTGTCCTCTGTTGGCAGTAACACTGTTACAAATTGAAAAATAATGTTAAAATCCCAACAATATATAGTGAATTTTATGATATTTTTCCCTAAAAGTGTGTCAAAGTACCTTTAAAACGAGGTCTTGTTCATCCTCGGATCAGTCTGGATGAAAAAGTTATGATTTTTCAAGGCTAGACTATCTGAAATCCCTAGAGTTAAAAAAGGTGCATTTTGGTTAGGCCCTTTAGACCTGCTAAACAATTTTTCTAAATCTGTCCAATATTTTTTCTAAAACATTCATGAAATTCCCTTTCTAGAAAGGTATTATTTGCAATTTTTTGATACCAAATGGGTTCGAAATGATTTTTCAAATTTTGACCCCCTTATCTCTCGTATGCTCTGCAGCTGTGAAATTAAACTAAATTTGAAAATTTATTCCCCCAGAAAGTGACTTTTTGGGACTTGGGAATATTCTTAGATTGACCCTTGTCGAGTTAGCTTTCTAGCAGTATCTTGTCCACCCTTTAAAGCCTTCAAACCAATTTAGAATAAATTCAGGAAGTAAGATGCGCAATGCTATCCCCTATTTTCAGTTATTGTCAAAATTGAGTTGTTTCCCCAAATTTCATCTCGAGACATTCGAATCCCTTCGTATCACCTCGATCAGACTTAGAACATGCTTTGACCTTCCGTAGGCTCATATCAAGGCATGAACATATTTTACATCTTTACCATCCTTATTCACAATAATTTTTTTTGCCAAATGTTG
>JBBYHM010141379.1:0-37408 GCA_038381775.1 Adansonia rubrostipa
TTGTGGTAGTTTAGGATTTGGATGCCTTAATGCCCCTTTTATGTGCAAAATGCCTTATTTCATCCTTATTAGTTTGACATCTCTTGCTCATGCATTTTATGCCATGCCCATGCATCTTGTTATCCTAAATCCATGTATGAATCATTGGCCCAACACTTTTCAAGCACCTTTACACATTAACTTGCATGAATCATTGTCATTTTCAGTATCCATAACATTTTTCTTGTCAAAGTGCATAACACTTTCTTGGTCTAGGCCATTATAAAATTAGCATCATCATTCATGTTGTGTGCCGTCCCCTTGTACGTTTGTTGTCAAAATGCATGTTTGATGGATGATAAAAACTGATTTTCAAAACCCCCAAGTCAAGCATGTTAACCTTAACCAATGAGGATTAGCATGGACTTAGCAATTTCCTTAAAGCTAGCAAGATATCTTAGGGAAAATTAAGTTTTTCAAATCTGGAATCTAGGTTAAACAAGCTCAAATCTTCTAATTTTGAAATGAAAATGGTCTTACAATTATTCCCTAAATGTTTATGCCTTTTTCATGAGTCAAAACCTTGAGTGGTATGATCAATGGGCTGTTTCATCATCTTAAACTACTCCGGGACTGTGCAAATGAGTTTGTGACGCTTATGCCACTCATTCCCTTCAGTCATGGATGTTCGAAGGTCAATGACTTGAGTTTGGATCTATAGACATAAAAAAAATAAGAGATATCCCCTGCTTTGCTTTGTTCCCTGCTAGCAGCACAACTGTTGCAAATTGAAAAATCACTTTAAATCCCAAATGATTTTTCATGAATTTTTTTATATTTTTCTATCAAATCATGTCAAATTATCTTTAAAACAATGTCTTATTTACCCCTGGATCATTTCGGATGAGAGAGTTATGATTTTTCAAGTCTAAACTATCTAGAACCTCTAGAATCTAAATATGTACTCTAGTTGGGCCATTCAAGCCCACTAAATGATTTTTTCAAATTTTTCAAACATTTTTCCTAAAAGTTTCATGAAATTCCCTTTTTAGAAAGGTATTGTTTACAATTTTTTGATAGTAAATGAGTCCGAGGTGATTTTTCAAATTTTGACACACCTTGTCCCTTATATGCTTTGCCAGCAGCACTAGCAATCCGAATTTGAAAATTTATTCCCCTAGAAAATGACTTTGTGGGATATGGGGAATATTTTTAGATTGACCTTCATCGAGTAACCTTTTTAACAGTGTCTTGTCCACCTTCTAAATCCTTCGAATCAATTTAGAATAAATTTGGAAAGCAAGATAGCACGATGCTATCCCTTATTTCGATTTTGGTCAAAATCAAGTTGTTTTCCCAAATTTCATCTCAAGACATTCGAATGTCTCTATGTCAACCCAGTTACACTCGAAAACATGCTTTGACCTCTCACTAACTCGTACCAAGGCACAAACATATTTTACATCTTTACCATCCTCATTCATAATAATTCTTTTTGCCAAAAATCATCGAACGCTCAACCATTTTCTAAATCATGAAGTTTTGTCATCCAGGGGGATAATCCAACCCCGACCTTCCGAGAGGATACTCCAACCTCGCTTTTCAAAATTGTCAAGATTTAAAAATCCTTCTTTATCAAAAGTATTTTCACCCACAGGGATACTCCAACCCCATCTTTTTGAAGGGATACTCTAACCCTGTCTTTCAACTTCAATTGAAATTTTCTCCTTCCTGAACTCTCATGAATGTGTCAAACAAACCTTGTTTAATCAAGAAGCCCAGATACATCTCAAAAATTGTCGATTCAGTTATTCCTAGATAATTGATGCCAATAGCGAGATAAATTCCAATAGTCCACCCATTTTCTTTATTATTGCATTGAATAATCCATGTTATGTTACTTCATTTATTGCCTTACTAACATGATTTCTTTGTGATGATTATTTGCATTCATGTTTTCAAAATGTTTCCAAATAAAAATTAAAGGTAATGTTCCGCATGGGTATCTCTCCAGTGCTCAAAGTGGAACATTCTATTTTCAAAGTAAAATCTAGAGGTTATTTTTATCGAAAATCTTTATATTCCCTATCTCTCCGGGGTATATATGAGATTAAATCTTTTTCATCAAAACCTGCATTATTTATATAAGATTCATGCATTAAAAGGGGTTATATCAAAATAATGACAAGTTAAGATCGAAAGAATTGAAATTGAGAAAGACATAGCTAGGACAGTACCGATTTTGGGTGTCACGAAAAGGTTCGTACCTCATCATGCGTAACCAACTTCCGAACCCAAACGATGAATTTTTGCATTACGTAGACCACGGGGTCGATGTTTTGAGTTTTGTAACTCAAAACATTGGTTTTAATACACATTCGATCATGCCTAGCCCTAAATGATTGATGGCAACTCTAAGCATTGGCCATTTTATGATGGTCATCCGAGACCAATAGGATAAGCGATTTATCTTACGGTCCCTTTCACTTTACCATAAGTCGAGAATCCATACATTCTCATTTTCATCACATCACCAAAGAATAGTCTTAATCAAGAAGACATTTCTAAATCAAGAAAATATTTTAAGTCATACGCACTCATAGATATGCGAGGATCCACTCCAAGGTACGTTGCGACATGAATCATGAAAAGAAAGTGGATTACTATGTGAATCCATGTTTGCCCCAATTGACAAATGAACTTTAACAGCAAAAAATGATGGAAAGAGAAGCTTTTCTTATGAAACGAAAGCATCAATGTCTTTTATCCCAATGAGGAGAATGAGTTTATGCTGCTGAATCATGAAAAGAAAGGAGATTACTATGTGAATCTATGTTTGTCCCAATTCGTAAATGAACTTTAATTCTAAAAATGATGGAAAGATAAGCATTTCTTGTGAAACCAAAGCATCAATGTCACTTATCCCAATGCAAAGAATGAGTTTATGGTGCCCAATCATGAAAAGAAAGGAGATTACTAGGTGAAGCCATGTTTGTCCCAATTAAGAAATGAACTTTAATTCTAAAAAGATGGTGGAAAGAGAAACATCCGGTTTATCCCTACTGACGAATGAATTTGATTTGAATGAAAGTGGTAGAAGAAATGCCTTTCTGACTAAGCCAAATCATTAGACCCATGCATCTCAATTGGGATAGTGTGTTTATAATGCCCAATCACAAAAATAATGAAGATTGTTATGAGAATCCAAGTTTTCTAAGTTAAATAGTAGAGAGAAAAGCTTTTCTTGCAAAACCCAAGCATTAAAACCATGTATCCCAATTAGGATAGTGTGTTTAAAATACCCAATCACAAAAATAATGGAGATTATTATGAGAATCTAGGTTTGTCACATTTAACGAATGACTTTGATTCTAAGGAAAATGGTAGAAAGAAAAGCTTTTCTTATCCAACCAAAGCATCAAAACCGTGTATCATAATTAAGATAATGTGTTTATGATGCCCAATTGCAAAAAGAATGGATATTATTATATGAATCAAAGCTTGCCCCTTTTGATTGGTGAATTTCATTCTAAGGAAAATTATGGAAAGAAAAGCTTTTCTTGCCTAACCCAAGCATCAAAACCATGTATCCCAATTAGGATAATATGTTTATAATGCCTTATCAAAAAAACAATAGAGATTATTACGAAATCTGAGTCATCCCATTTGATGGAAGATTATTATGAGAATCCAATTTGTCCCATTTAACGAATGAACTTTGATTTCTAAGGAAAATGATGGAAAGAAAAGCATTTCTTGCCAAACCAAAGCATCAAAAATAGTCTATCTCAATTAGGAATAAGTGTTTATAATACCTAATCATAAAAATAATGGAGATTAATACGAAAATCTGAGTTCGTCCCATTTGGCTGATAAACTTTGATTTTAAGGTAAATGACGAAAAGAAAAGTATTTCCTGCCAAACCAAAGCATCAAAACCATGTATCCTAATTAGGATAATGTGTTTATGATGCCTTATTGCAAAAGGAATGAAGATTACTATATGAATCCAAGTATGTCCCTTTTGATAGATAAATTTAATTTCAAGGAAAATGGTGGAAAGAATAACTTTTCTTACTAAGTCAAAACATCGAAACTGTGCATCTCAATTAAGGTACTGTGCTTATAATGCTTAATCACAAAAATAATGGAGATTATTACAAGAATCCAAGTTTGACCCATTTGACGGATGAACTTTAATTCTAAGTTAAATGGTGGAAAGAAAAGCTTTTCCTGCCAAACCCAAGCATCAAATCATGTATTCCAATTAGGATTTTGTGTTTATGATGCCTAATTGCAAAAATAAGGGCAATTATTATGAGAATCTAAGTGTGTCCCTTTTGAGAGACAAACTTTAATTTTAAGTTAAATGGTGGAAAGAAGGCATTTTTTTCCAAACAAAACCATCAAAACCATATATCGTAATTAGGATAATGTGTTTATAATGCCTAATCCCAAAAATAATGGAGATTATTACAAGAATAAAAGTTTATCCCATTTGATAGATAAACTTTGATTTTAAGTTAAATGGTCAAAAGTAAAGCTTTTCTTGCCAATCCCAAGCATCAAAGTTGGGTATCCCAATTAGGATAATGTGTTTGTCATGCCCAATTGCAAAAAAATAGAGATTGTTGGGAGAATCCATTTGTCCCATTTAACGAATGAACTCTGATTCTAAAGACACTGGTGGAAAGAAAAGCTTTTCTTGCAAAACCTAAGCATCAAAATTATGTATGAGAATGGAGATTAATATGAGAATCTAATTTGTCCCATTTGATGGATGAATTTTGATTTCTAAGGAAAATGATAGAATGAAAAGCATTTCTTACTAAACCAAAGCATCAAAAATCATGTATCCTAACTAGGATAATGTGTTTATAATACCTAATCACAAAAATAATGGAGATTATTATGAAAATTTGAGTTCATCCCATTCGACCAATGAACTTTGATTTTAAGAAAAATGATGGAATGAAAAGCATTTCTTGCCAAACCAAAGCATCAAAACCGTGTATCCTAATTAGGATAATGTGTTTATGAATCCTTACTGCAAAAGGAATGGAGATTACTATATGAATCCAAGTCTATCCTTTTTGATAGATGAATTTGATTTCAAGGAAAATGGTGGAAAAAAAAGCTTTTTTTACTAAGTTTTAGCATCAAAATCATGCATCTCAATTAGCATATTGTGTTGATAATGCCTAATCACAAAATTAATGGAGATTATTAAGAGAATCCAAGTTTGTCCCGTTTGACAGATGAACTTTAATTATAAGTTAAATGGTGGAAAAAAAAGCTCTTTTGCCAAACCCAAGCATCAAAACCATGTATCCCAATTAGGGTATTGTGTTTATGATGCATAAGTGCAAAAATAAAGGTAATTATTAAGAGAATCCAAGTTTGTCCCTTTTGATAGTTGAATTTGATTTTAAGGAAAATGGTGAAAAAAAAAGCTTTTCTTACCAACTGAAGCATCAAAATCATGCATCTCAATTTGGATAGTGTGATTATATTGCCCAATCACAAAAATAATGGAGATTATTATGAGAATCTAGGTTTGTCACATTTTACGGATAAACTTTGATTTTACAAAAAGAGGTGGAAAAAAAGCTTTTATTGCCCAACCAAAGCATCAAAAATGTGTATCGCAATTAGGATAATGAGTTTATGATGCCCAATAGCAAAAGCAGTGGAGATTATTATATGAATCAAAGTTTGTCCCTTTTGACAGATGAATTTCATTGTAAGAAAAATAGTGGAAAGAAAAGCTTTTCTTGCTAATCCCAAGCATCAAAATCATGTATCCTAATTAGGATAATGGGTTTATAATGCCTATTCACAAAAATAATGGAGATTATTGCAAGAATCCAAGTTTGTCACACTTGATGGCTAAGCACTAATTCTAGGAAAATGGTGAAAGAAACGCATTTCTTGCCAAATGAAAGCATCAAAACCATGCATCACAATTAGAATAATGTGTTTATAATGCCTAATCCCAAAAATAATGGAGATTATTACAAGAATAAAAGCTTGTCCTATTTGACTGATGAACTTTGATTCTTGTTAAATAGTGGAAAGTAAAGCTTTCCTCACTAAACCCAAGCATCGAAATCATGTATCCTAGTTCAGATAATGTGTTTTCGATGCCCAGTCACAAAAAAATGAAGATTGTTAGGAGAATCCAATTTGTCCCATTTGACATATAAACTTTGATTCTAAGGAAATTGGTGGAAAGAAAAGCCTTTTTTGCAAAACACAAGAATCAAAACCATGTATCCCAATTAGGATAATGTATTTATGATGCCTAATGCCAAAAAGAATGAAGATTATTATGAGGATCCAATTTGTCCCATTTTTCAGACGAACTTTGATTTCTAAGGAAAATGATGGAAAGAAAAGAATTTCTTGCCTAACCAAAGCATCAAAAATCATGTATCCTAATTAGGATAACGTGTTTATAATACCTAATCACAAAAATTATGGAGATTATTAGGAAAATTTGAGTTCATCTTATTTGATAGATGAAATTTGATTTTAAGGAAAATGATGGAAAGAAAAGCATTTCCTACCAAACCAAAGCATCAAAACCATTTATCCCAATTAGGATAATGTGTTTATAATGCCCTATTGCAAAAGGAATGGAGATTACTATATGAATCCAAGTTCATCCTTTTTGATTGATGAATTGATTTCTAGGAAAATGTTGGAAACAATAGATTTTCTTACCAATCTGAAGCATCAAAATCATGCATCTCAATTAGGATAGTGTGTTTATAACGCCCAATCACAAAAATAATGGAGATTATTATGAGAATCCAAGATTCTCCCATTTGACTGGCAAGCTTTAATTCTATGTTAAATGGTGGAAAGAAAAGGATTTCTTTCCAAATAAAAGCATCAAAACCATGAATCCCAATTAGGATAATGTTTTTATAATGGCTAATCCCAAAAATAATGAAGATTATTATAAGAATAAAAGTTTGTCCCATGTGACTGATGAACTTTGACTCTAAGTTAAATGGTGGAAGGGAAAGCTTTTCTTGCCAAACCCAAGAATCGAAATGATGTATCCCAATTAGGAGAATATGTTTCTCATGCCCAATCGTAAAAACAATGGAGATTATTGGGAAAATCCAATTGTCCCATTTGTCAGATGAACTTTGATTCTAAGGAAACTTGGGGAAAGAAAAGCATTTCTTGCCAAATCTAAGCATTAAAACTGTGTATCCCTCTTAGGATAATGTGTTTATAATGGCTAATCACAAAAAGAATAGTGATTATTATGAGAATCCAACTTTGTCACACTTGATGGATAAACTATAATTCTAAGGAAAATGGTGGAAAGAAAAGAATTTCTTGCCAAATGAAAGCATCAAAACCATGCATCCTAATTAAGATAATGTGTTTATAATGCCTAATCCCAAAAATAGTGGAGATTATTACAAGAATAAAAGTTTGTCCCATTTGATGGACAAAATTTGATTCTAAGTTAAATGGTGGAAAAAAAAAGCTTTTCTTGCCAAACCCAAGCATTAATATCGTGTATCCCAATTTGCATAATGTGTTTCTGATCCCAATCGCAAAAAGAATAGAGATTATTAGGAGAATCTAATTTGTCCCACTTGACAGATGGACTTTGATTCTAAGGAAACTGGTGGAAAGAAAAGCTTTCCTTGCAAAACCCAAGCATCAAGACCTTGTATCCAAATTAGGATAGTGTGTTTATAATGCCTAATCACAAAAATATAGAGATTATTACAGAAATCTGAGTTCATCCCATTTGATGAAAGAACATAGATTCTAAGGAAAATGATAGAAAGAAAAGCATTTCCTGTCAAACCACACATCAAAACCATCTATCCCATTTAGGATAATGTTTTTATAATGCCTAATCCCAAAAATAATGGAGATTATTACAAGAATAAAAGTTTGTCCAATTTGATGGATGAACTTTGATTTTAAGTTAAATGGTGGAAAAAAAAGCTTTTCTTGCCAAACCTAAGCATCGAAATCATGTATCCCAACTAGTATAATGTGTTTCTAATGCCCAAACATAAAAAGAATAGAATTATTGGGACAATCCAATTTATCCCATTTTGTGGATGAACTTTGATTCTAAGGAAACTGAAGGAAAAAAAAGCTTCTCTTGTGAAACCCAAGCATTAAAACCGTGTATCCCAATTAAGATGATGTGTTTATGATGCCCAATCACAAAAAGAATAGAGATTGTTATGACAATCCAATTTATCCCATTTGATGGATCAACTTTAATTTCTAAGGAAAATGATGGAAAGAAAAGCATTTCTTGCCAAACCAAAGCATCAAAAACCATGTATCCTAATTAGGAAAATATGTTTATGATACATAATCACAAAAATAATGGAGATTATTTCAAAAATCCAAGTTCGTCCCATTTAATAGATAAATTTTGATTTTAAGTAAAATGATGGAAAGAAAAGCATTTCCTCCCAAACCAAAGCATCAAAACCATGTACCCTAATTAGGATAGTGTGTTTATGATGCCCTATTACGAAAGGAACAAAGATTACTATATGAACCCAAGTATGTCCTTTTTGATAGATGAATTTGATTTGAAGGAAAATCTAAAAGAAAAGCTTTTCTTACCAAGACGAAGCATCAAAATCGTATATCTCAATTAGAATAGTGTGTTTATAATGCCCAATCATAACAATAAAGGAGATTATTACAAGAACCCAACTTTGTCATGATCAATGGATGAACTTTAATTCTAAGTTAAATGGTGAGCAGAAAAGATTTTCTTGGCAAACCCATGCATCAGAACCGTGTATCCCAATTAGGATAATGGGTTTGTAATGCCCAGTCACAAAAATATTGGTGAATATATGAGAATTCAAGATTGTCACACTTGACGAATAAACTTTAATTCTAAAGAAAATGGTGGAAAGAAAAGTATTTCTTACCAAACGAAAGCATTGAAACCATGCATCCCAATTAGGGTAATGTGTTTGTAATGCCTAATCCCAAAAATAATGGAGATTATTACAAGATTAAAAGTTTGTCCCATTTGATAGATGAACTTTGATTCTAACTTAAATGGTAAAAGGAAAAGCTTTTCTTGCCAAACCCAAGCATCAAAATTGTGTATCCCAACTGCCCAATCGCAAAAAGAATGGACATCATTGGGAGAATAGATTTTGTCCCATTTGATGGATGAACATTGATTCTAAGGAAACTAGTGGAAAGAAAAGCTTTTCTTGCAAAACCCAAGCATCAAAACCATGTATCCCAATTAGGATAATGTGTTTATAATGCCTAATCACAAAAATAATGAAGACTATTACAGAAATCTGAGTTCATCTTATTAGACAGATAAACTTTGATTTTAAGGAAAATGATGAAAAGAAAAGCATTTCTTGCCAAACCAAAGCATAAAAACCATGAACCCCAATTAGGATAATGTGTTTATGATGCCCTACTGCAAATGGAATGGAGAGTACTATATGAATCCAAGTTTGTCCCTTTTGATAGATGAATTTGATTTCAAGAAAAATGGTGGAGAGAAAAGCTTTTCTTACTAAGCCAAAGAAAACAAACCGTGTATCTCAATTAGGATATTATGTTTATAATGCCCGATCACAAGAATAATGGAGATTATTATGAGAATCTAAGTTTGTCCCACTTGATGGATGAATTTTAATTCTAAGTTAAATGGCGGAAAGGAAAGCTTTTCTTCCAAACCTAAACATTAAAACTGTGTATCCCAATTAGGATATTGTGTTTATGATACCTAATTGCAAAAATAAGGGTGATTATTATGAGAATCCAAGTTTATCCCTTTTGGTGGATGAATTTGATTTTAAGGAAAAAAGAGGAAAGAAAAGCCTTTCTTACTAAGCTGAAAAATTAAAACTATGTATCTTAATTAGTGTAGCATGTTTATGGTGCCCAATCACAAAAATAATGGAGACTATTATGAGAACCCAGGTTTGTCACATTTAACGGATAAACTTTGATTTTAAGGAAAATGGTAGAAAGAAAAGCTTTTCTTGCCAAACCCAAGCATTGAAATCATGTATCCCAATTAGGATAATGTGTTTCTGATGCCTAATCGCAAAAAGAATAGAGATTATTTAGAGAATCTAATTTGTCCCATTTGATGGATGAACTTTGCTTCTAAGGAAACTGGTGGAAAGAAAAGCTTTTCTTGAAAAACCAAAGCATCAAAACCGTGTATCCCATTTAGGATAATGTTTCTATAATGCCTAATTGAAAAAAGAATGAAGATTACTATGAGAATCCAATTTGTCCCATTTGATGGACAAACTTTGATTTCTAAGGGAAATAATGAAAAGAAAAGCATTTCTTGCCAAACCAAACCATCAAAAATCATGTATCCCAATTAGGATACTTTGTTTATAATACCAAATCACAAAAATAGTAAAGATTATTATGAAAATCTGAGTTTGTCCCATTCGAGAGATGAACTTTGATTTTAGGGAAAATAATGGAAAGAAAAGCATTTCCTACCAAACCAAAGCATTAAAACCATGGATCTCAATTAGGATAAAGTGTTTATGATGCCATATTGCAAAGGAATGGAGATCACTATATGAATCCATGTTTGTCCTTTCTGATATATGAACCTGATTTCAAGGAAAATGGTGGAAAGAAAAGCTTTTCTTACAAGCTAAAGCATTAAAACTATGCATCTTAATTAGGATAGTATCTTTCTATTGCCCAATCACAAAAATAATGGAGATTATTACAAAAATCCAAGTTTATCCCGCTTGACTGATGAACTTTAATTCTAAGTTAAATGGCAAACGAAAAGCATTTCTTTCCAAATTAAAGCATCAAAACCATGTATCCTAATTAGGATAATGTGTTTATAATGCCCTATTGCAAAAGAAATGGAGATTACTATATAAATCCAAGTTTGTCCCTTTTGATAGATGAATTTGATTTCAAGGAAAATGGTGGAAAGAAAAACTTTTCTTACTAAGTCAAGGCATCAAAATCATGCATCTCAATCAGCATAGTGTGTTTATAATACCCAATCACAAAAATATTAAAGATTATTACGAGAATCCATGTTTGTCCTATTTGACAGATGAACTTTAATTTTATGTTAAATGGTGGAAAGAAAAGCCTTTCCTACTAAACCTAAGCATAAAAACCATGTATCCCAATTAGGGTATTGTGTTCATGTTGCCTAATTTTAAAAATAAGGGTGATTATTATGAGAATCCAAGTTTATCCCATTTGACGGATGAATTTGATTTCAAGAAAAATGGTGGAAAGAAAAGCCTTTTCTACCAAGCTGAAGGATTAAAACTGTGCATCTTAATTAGTATAGCGTGTTCATAGTGCCTATCACAAAAATAATGGATATTATTATGAGAATTGAGGTTTGTCACATTTAATGGATCAACTTTGATTTTAAGGAAAATGCTGGAAAGAAAAGCTTTTCTTGCCAAACCCAAGCATCAAAATCATGTATCCCAATTAGGATAATGTGTTTCTGATGCCCAATCGTGAAAAAAATAGAGATTATTGGCAGAATCTAATTTGTCCCATTTGACGGATGAACTTTGATTCTAAGGAAACTGATGGAAAGAAAAGCTTTTCTTTAAAAACCAAAGCATCAAAATCATGTATATCATTTAGGATAATCTTTTTATAACCCCTAATCACAAAAAGAATGGAGATTACTATAAGAATCCAATTTATCCCATTTGATGGACAAACTTTGATTTCTAAGGAAAATAATGAAAAGAAAAGCATTGCTTGCAAAACCAAAGCATCAAAAATCATGTATCCCAATTAGGATACTATGTTTATAATACCAAATCGCAAAATAATGGAGATTATTATGAAAATTTGAGTTCGTCCCATTCAAAAGATGAACTTTGATTTTAAAGAAAATAATGGAAAAAAATCATTTCCTACCAAACTAAAGCATCAAAACTATGGATCTCAACTAGGATAAAGTGTTTATGATGCCATATTGCAAAAGGAATGGAGATCACTATATGAATCCATGTTTGTCCTTTCTGATATATGAACTTGATTTTAATGAAAATAGTGGAAAGAAAAGCTTTTCTTACCAAGCTAAAGCATTAAAACCATGCATCTCAATTAGGATAGTGTCTTTCCATTGCCTAATCACAAACATAATAGAGATTATTATGAAAATCCAAGTTTATCCCATTTGACTGATGAACTTTAATTCTAAGTTAAATGGTGAAAGAAAAGCATTTCTTTATAAAAAAAAGCATCAAAACCATGTATCCTAATTAGGATAATGTGTTTATAATGTCCTATTGCCAAAGAAATGGAGATTACTATATAAATCCAAGTTTGTCCTTTTTGATAGATAAATTTGATTTCAAGGACAACAGTGGAAAGAAAAGCTTTTCTTACTAAGTCGAGGCATCAAAATCATGCATCTCAATCAACATAGTGTGTTTATAATGCCCAATCACAAAAATATTGGAGATTATTATAAGAATCCATGTTTGTCCCGTTTGATGGATGAACTTTAATTCTATGTTAAATGGTGGAAAGAAAAGCTTTTTCTACCAAATCCAAGCATAAAAACCGTGTATCCTACTTAGGGCATTGTGTTTATGATGCCTAATTGCAAAAATAAAGGTGATTATTATGAGAATCCAAGTTTGTCTCTTTTGACAGATGAATTTGATTTCGAGGAAAATGGTGCAAAGAAAAGCCTTTCTTACCAATTTGAAGAATTAAAACTGTGCATCTTAATTAGTATAGTGTGTTCATAGTGCTTAATCACAAAAATAAAGGAGATTATTATGAGAATCCAGGTTTGTTACCTTTAATGGATGAACTTTGATTTTAAGGAAAATGGTAGAAAGAAAAGCTTTTATTGCCAAACCCAAGCATTGAAATCATGTATCCCAATTAGGATAATGTGTTTCTAATGCCCAATCGCGAAAAGAATGAAGATTATTGGGAGAATCTAATTTGTCCTATTGGACGGATGGACTTTGATTCTAAGGAAATTGGTGGAAAGAAAAGTTTTTTTTGAAAAACTAAAGCATCAAAACTGTGTATCCCATTTAGGATAATATTTACATAATGCCTAATCGCAAAAAGAATAGAGATTACTATGAGAATCTAATTTATCCCATTTGACGGATAAACTTTGATTTCCAAGGAAACTAATAAAAAGAAAAGCATATCTTGCCAAACATAAAAAATCGTGTATCCCAATTAGGATACTTTGTTTATAATATCAAATCACAAAAGTAATGGAGATTATTACAAAAATCTGAGTTCGTCTCATTCAAAAGATGAACTTTGATTTTAAGGAAAATAATAGAAAGAAAAGCATTTCTTGCTAAACCAAAGCATCAAAATCATGGATCTCAATTAGGATAAAGGGTTTATGATGCCATATTGCAAAAGGAATAGAGATCACTATATGAATCCATGATTGTCCCTTCTGATACATGAATTTGATTTTAAGGAAAATGGTGGAAAGAAAAGCTTTTCTTACCAAGCTGAAGCATTAAAACCGTGATCTCAATTAGGATAGTGTCTTTCCATTACCTAATCACAAAAATAATAGAGATTATTACGAAGATCGAAGTTTATCTCGTTTGACTGATGAACTTTAATTCTAAGTTAAATGGTGAAAGAAAAGCATTTCTTTCCAAACGAAAGCATCAAAAACATGTATCCTAATAAGGATATCGTGTTTATAATGCCCTATTGCTAAATAAATCCAAGTTTGTCCTTTTTGATAGATAAATTTGATTTCAAGGAAAATGGTTGAAAGAAAAGCTTTTCTTACTAAGTTGAGGCATCAAAATCATGCATCTCAATTAGCATAGTGTGTTTATAATGCCCAATCATAAAAATATTAGAGATTATTATAAGAATCCATGTTTGTCCCATTTGACGAATGAACTTTAATTCTAAGTTAAATTATGGAAAGCAAAGCTTTTCTTGCCAAACCCAAATATAAAAACCATGTATTGCAATTAAGGTATTGTGTTTATGATGCCTAATTGCAAAAATAAAGGTGACTATTATGAGAATCCAAGATTGTCCCTTTTGATGGATGAATTTGATTTCAAAGAAAATGATGGAAAGAAAAGCTTTTCTTACCAAGCCGAAGCATAAAAACCTTGCATTTCAATTAGGATAGTGTGCTTATAGTGCCCAATCACAAAAATAATGGAGATTACTATGAGAATCCAGGTTTGTCACATTTGATAGAGGGACTTTGATTTTAAGGAAAATGGTGGAAAGAAAAGCTTTTTTTGCCAACCAAAGCATTAAAAACGTGTATCGTAATTAGGATAATGTGTTTATGACGTGCAATTGCAAAAACAAAAAATGGAGATTATTATATGGAAAATAAACTCTAATTCTAAGGAAAATGATGGAAAGAAAAGCATTTCCTGCCAAACTAAAGCATCAAAATCATGTTTCCCAATTAGGATAACGTGTTTATGATACCCTAATGCAAAAAGAATGGAAATTACTATATAAATCCAAGCTTGTCCCTTTCGACAGATGAATTTGATTCCAAGGAAAATGGTGGAAAGAAAAGCTTTTCTTACCAAGTCGAAGCATTAAAATCATGCATCTCAATTAAGATAGTGTGTTTATAATGCCCAATCACAAAAATAATGGATATTATTATGAGACTCCAAGTTTGTCGCATTTGACAGATGAACTTTAATTCCAAGTTAAATGGTGGAAAAAATGCATTTCTTTCTAAAAGAAAGCATCAAAACCATGCATCCCAATTAGGATAATGTGTTTATAATGCCTAATCCCAAAAATAATGGAGATTACTACAAGAATAAAAGTTTATCCTATTTGATGGATGAACTAGAATTCTAAGTTAAATGGTGGAAAGTAAAGCATTCCTTGCCAATCCAAGCATCAAAATCGTGTATCCCGATTAGGGTAATGTGTTTTTCATGTCCAGTCATAAAAAAATGGAGATTTTTGGAAAAATCCAATTTATCGCATTTGACGGATGAACTTTGATTCTAAGGAAACTGGTGGAAAGAAAAGCCTTTCTTTCAAAACCCAAGCATCAAAGCCGTGTATCCCAATTAGGATAATGTGTTTATCATGCCCAATCGCAAAAAGAATGGAGATTATTATAAGAATATAATTTACCTCATTTGATGGATGAACTTTGATTTCTAAGGAAAATGATGGAATGAAAAGCATTTCTTGGCAAGCAAAAGCATCAAGAACCATGTATCCCAATTAGGATAATGTGTTTATAACACTTAATCACAAAAATAATTGAGATTATCACAAAAATTTGAGTTCATCGTATTTGATAGCTAAACTTTGATTTTATGGAAAATGATTGAAAGAAAAGTATTTCCTACCAAACCAAAGCATCAAAATCGTGTATCCCAATTAGGATAATGTGTTTATAATACCCTATTGCAAAAAGAATGGAGATTACCATATGAATTCAAGTTTGTCCCTTTTAACAGATGAATTTGATTTCAAGGAAAATGGTGGAAAGAAAAGCTTTTCTTACCAAGCCAAAGCATTAAAACCATGCATCTCAATTAGGATAGCGTGTTTGTAATGCCCAATCACAAAAATAGTAGGGATTATTAATAGAATGCAAGTTTGTCTTACTTGATAGATGAACTTTAATTCTAAGTTAAATGGTGGAAAGAAAAGCTTTTCTTGGCAAACCCAAGCATCAAAACTGTGTATCCCATTTTGGATATTGTGTTTATAATGCCTAATTGCAAAAATAAGAGTGATTATTATGAGAATCCAGGTTTGTCCCTTTCACGAATAAATTTGATTTCAAGGAAACTTATGGAAAGAAAAGATTTTCTTACCAAGCCAAAGTATCAAAACTGTGCATCTCAATTAGGATAGTGTGTTTATAATGCCCAATCACAAAAATAATAGAGATTATTATGAGAATTCAGGTTTGTCACACTTGATGGATGAACTTTGAGTTTAGGCTAAATCATGGACAGAAAAGCTTTTCTTGCCCAACCAAAGCATCAAAACCATGTATCGCAATTAGGGTAATGTGTTTATGATGCCCAATTGCGAATAGAACGAAGATTTTTATATGAATCAAATTTATCCCTTTTGATGAATGAATATCATTGTAAGGAAAATGGTGAAAAGAAAAGCTTTTCTTGCCAAACCCAAGCATCAAAAGCATGTATCCCATTAGGATAATAGGTTGGTAATGCCCAATTGAAAAAATAATGGTGATTATTATGAGAATCCAAGCTTCTCATACTCTACGGATAAGCTCTAATTCTAAGGAAAATGGTAGAAAAAAAAGCATTTCATACCAAACAAAATCATTAAAACCATGCATCCCAATCCTAAAAATAATGGAGCCTATTATAATGCCTAATCCCAAAAATAATGGAGCCTATTACAAGAATAAAAGTTTATCCCATTTGACGGATAAAATTTGATTCTAAGTTAAATGGTGAAAAGAAAAGCTTTTCTTACCAAACCCAGCGTGTATCCCAATTAGGATAATGCGTTTTTGATACCCAATCACAAAAAGAATGGCGATTATTAGGAGAATCCAATTTATCCCATTTGATGGATAAACTTTGATTCTAAGGAAATTGGTGGAAAGAAAAGGTTTTCTTGCCAAACCCAAGCATCAAAACCGTGTATCCCAGTTAGGATAATGTGTTTAAAATGCCTAATCACAAAAATAGTGGTTATTATTGTGAGAATCCGATTTTGTTACAGAATCTGACTTTCTTAGACTAGAGGGACAAACTCTAATTCTAAGGACAATGGTTGAAATAAAAGTATTTCTTGCCAAATGAAAGCATCAAAACCATGCATCCCAATTAGGATAATATGTTTATAATGCCTAATCCTTAATATAATAGAGATTATTATAAGAATAAAGGTTTGTCCCATTTTACAGATGAACTTTGATTCTAAGTTAAATGTTGGAAAGAAAAGCTTTTCTTGCCAAACCCAAGCATCGAAATTGTGTATGCCAATTAGGATAATGTGTTTCTAATGCCCAATCACAACAAGAATGGAGATCAGCAGGAGAATCCAATTTGTCCCATTTGATGGATGAACTTTGATTCTAAGGAAACTAGTAGAAAGAAAAAACTTTTTCCTGCAAAACCTAAGCATCAAAACCTTGTATCTCAATTAAGATAACATTTTTATGATGCCCAATCGCAAAAAGAATGGAGATTATTATGAGAATCCAATTTGTCCTATTTGATAGATGAACTTTGATTTCTAAGGAAAATGATGGAATAAAAAGCATTTCTTGCCAAACAAAAGCATAAAAAATCATGTATCCCAATTAGGATAATGTGTTTATAATACTTAATCACAAAAATAATTAAGATTATTACGAAAATTCAAGTTCATCCTATTTGACTGTTAAGCTTTGATTTTATGGAAACTAATGGAAAGAAAAGCATTTCTTGCCAAACCAAAGCATCAAAATCATGTAATCCAATTAGGATAATGTGTTTATGATGTCCTATTGCAAAAAGAATGAAGATTACTATATGAATCCAAGTTTTTCCCTTTTGATAGATGAATTTGATTTCAAGGAAAATGGTAGAAAGAAAAGCTTTTCTTACTAAGTCAAAGCATTAAAACCATGCATCTCAATTAGGATAGTGTGTTTATAATGCCCAATCATAAAAATAGTGGAGATTATTGTAAGACTCCAATTTTGTCGCATTTGACGGATGAACTTTAATTCCAAGTTAAATGGTGGAAAGAAAAGCATTTCTTTCCAAACGAAAGCATCAAAACCATGCATCCCAATTAAGATAATGTGTTTATAATGCCTAATCCCAAAAGTAATGGAGATTATTATAAGAATAAAAGTTTATCCCATTTGACAGATAAACTTTGATTCTAAGTCAAATGGTGAAAAGTAAACTGTTTCTTGCAAATCCCAAGCATCGAAATCATGTATCCCCATTAGGATAATGTGTTTTTCATGTCTAGTCGCAAAAATAATTTGATATTATTGGAAAAATCCAATTTATCCCATTTGATGAATGAACCTTGATTCTATGGAAGCTGGTAGAAAGAAAAGCTTTCCTTGTAAAGTCCAAGCATCAAAACCCTAATGTGTCATTATCCCAATTAGGATAATGTGTTTATGATGCCCAATCGCAAAAAGAATGGAGATTATTATGAGAATCCAATTTATCTCATTTGACAGGTGAACTTTGATTTCTAAGGAAAATGATGGAATAAAAAGTATTTCTTACCAAGCAAAAGCGTAAAAAACTGTATATCATAATTAGGATAATGTGCTTATAATACTTAATCACAAAAATAATTAAGATTATTATGAAAATTTGAGTTCATCCTATTTGACAGTTAAACTTTGATTTTACGAAAAATGATGGAAATAAAAGCATTTCCTGCCAAACCAAAGCATCAAAATCATATATCCCAACTAGGATAATGTGTTTATGATGCCCTATTGGAAAAAGAATGGAGATTACTATATAAATGCAAGTTTGTCCCTTTTGATAAATGAATTTGATTTCAAGGAAAATGATTGAAAGAAAAACTTTTTTTACTAAGTCAAAGCATTAAAATAGTGCATCTCAATCATAATAAGGTGTTTATAATGCCCAATCACAAAAATAATGGAGATAATTATGAGAATCCAAGTTTGTCCCACTTGACGGATGAACTTTAATTCTAAGTTAAATGGTGAAAAGAAAAGGTTTTCCTGCCAAACCAAAGCACCAAAATCATGTATCCCAACTAGGATAATGTGTTTATGATGCCCTATTGGAAAAAGAATGGAGATTACTATATGAATATAAGTTTGTCCCTTTTGATAGATGAATTTGATTTCAAGGAAAATGATTGAAAGAAAAGCTTTTTTTACTAAGTCAAAGCATTAAAATAGTGCATCTCAATCATAATAGGGTGTTTATAATGCCCAATCACAAAAATAATGGAGATAATTACGAGAATCTAAGTTTGTTTCACTTGACGGATGAACTTTAATTCTAAGTTAAATGGTGAAAAGAAAAGGTTTTCTTGCCAAACCTAAGCATAAAAACCATGTATCCCAATTAAGCTATTATGTTTACGATGCCTAATTACAAAAATAAGGGTGATTATTATGAGAATCCAAGTTAGTCCCTTTTGACGGATGATTTGATTTCAAGGAAAATGGTGGAAAGAAAAGTTTTTCTTACCAAGCTGAAGCATCAAAACTGTGCAACTCAATTAGGATAGTGTGTTTATAATGGCTAATCACAAAGATAATGGAGGTTATTATGAGAATCCAGGTTTGTCACATTTGAAGGATGAACTTTGATTTTAAGGAAAATGGTGGAAAGAAAAGCTTTTCCTGCCCAACCAAAGCATAAAAAATGTGTATTGCAATTAGGATAATGTGTTTTCAATGCCCAATTGCAAAAAGAATGAAAATTATTGTATGAATCAAAGTTTATCCCTTTTGATGGATGAATTTCATTCTACAAAAAATTGTGGAAAGAAAAGCTTTTTTTACCAATCCCAAGCATCAAAATCATGTATCCCAATTAGGATAACGGGTTTATAATGCCTAATCACAAAAATAATGGTGATTATTGCAAGAATCTAAGTTTGTCACACTTGACGGATAAACTCTAATTCTAACGAAAATGGTGGAAAGAAAGGCATTTCTTACCAAATAAAGTGTCAAAACCATGCATCCCAATTATGATAATGTGCTTATAATGCCTAACCCTAAATATATGGAGATTATTACAAGAATAAAAGGTTGTTTTATTTGACGAATGAACATTGGTTTTAAGTTAAATGGTGGGAAGAAAAGCTTTTCTTACCGAACCCAAGCATCAAAATCATGTATCCCAATTAGGATAATGCGTTTCTGATGCCCAGTCGCAAAAAAAAAAATTATTGGGAGAATCCAGTTTGTCCTATTTAACGAATGAACTTTAATTCTATAGAAATTGGTGGAAAAAAAAGCTTTTCTTGCAAAACTCAAGCATCAAAATCGTGTATCCCAATTAGGATAATGTGTTTATGATGCCCAATGGCAAAAATAATGAAGATTATTATGAGAATCCAATTTGTCCCATTTGACGGATGGACTTTGATTTCTAAGGAAAATGATGGAAAGAAAAGCATTTCTTGCTAAACCAAAGCATCAAGAACCATGTATCCTAATTACGATAATGTGTTAACAATACCTAAACACGAAAATAATAGAGATTATTAGGAAAATCCAAGTTCATCCTATTTGATAGATGAACTTTGATTTTAAGGAAAATAATGGAAAGAAAAGCATTTCCTGCCTAACCAAAGCATCAAAACCATGTATCCCAATTAGGATAATGTGTTTATGATGCCCTATTGCAAAAGGAATGGAGATTACTATATGAATCCAAGTTTGTCCCTTTTGGCAGATGAATTGATTTCAAGGAAAATGGTGGAAAAAAAAGCTTTTCTTACCAATCTGAAGCATCAAATTCGTGCATCTCAATTAGGATAGTGTGTTTATAGTGCCCAATCATAAAAATAATGGAGATTATTATGAGAATGCAAGATGGATGAACTTTATTTCTAAGCTAAATGGTGGAAAGAAAAGCATTTCTTTCCAAACGAAAGCATCAAAACCATGCATCCAATTAGGATAATGTGTTTATATTGCCTAATCCCAAAAATAATGGAGATCATTACAAGAATAAAAGTTGTCCCATTTGACTGATGAACTTTGATTCTAAGTTAAATGGTGGAAAGGAAAACTTTTCTTGCTAAACCTAAGCATCGAAACCATGTATCCTAATTAGGATAATATCTTTCTCATGCCTAGTCGGAAAAAGAATAAAGATTATTAGGAGAATCCAATTTGTCCCATTTGACAGATGAACTTTGATTCTAAAGAAACTTATGGAAAGAAAATCTTTTCTTGCAAAACCTAAGCATCAAAACTGTGTATCCCAATTAGGATAATGTGTTTATGATGCCTAATCGCAAAAAGAATGGCGATTATTTTAAGAATCTAATTTGTCTAATTTGACGAATAAACTCTAGTTTCTAAGGAAAATGTTAGAAAGAAAAGCACTTCTTGGCAAAACAAAGCGTTAAATATCATGTATCCCAATTAGGATAATGTGTCTATAATACCAATCACAATAATAATGGAGATTATTATGAAAATTTCAGTATATCCCATTTAACAGATTAACTTTAACTTTAAGGAAAATGATGGAATGAAAAGCATTTCCTGCCAAACCAAAGCATCAAAATCGTGTATCCTAATTAGGATAGTGTATTTATGATGCCTTATTGCAAAAACAATGAAGATTATTATATGAATCCAAGTTTGTCCTTTTTGATGGATGAATTTCATTCTAAGGAAAATAGTGGAAAGAAAAGCTTTTCTTGCCAAACCCAAGCATTAAAACCATGTATACCAATTAGGATAATGGGTTTATAATGCCCAATCACAAAAATAATGGTGCTTATTATGAGAATTGAAGTTTGTCACATTCGATGGATAAACTCTAATTCTAAGGAAAATGGTGGAAAGAAAAGCATTTTTTGCCAGACAAAAGCATTAAAACCATGCATCCCAATTCGAATATTGTCTTTATAATGCCTAATCCCAAAAATAATTCCTAATCCAAACGAAAGCATCAAAACCATGCATCCAATTAGGTATTATAAAGAAAAGCTTTTCTTGCCAAACCCAAGCATCAAAACTGTGTATCTCAATTAGGATGTGTTTGTAATGCCCTATCTTTAAACTAATGATGATTATTACGAGAATCTAACTTTTTCACACTTAATGGATAAACTCAACTTTTAAGGAAAATGATGGAAAGAAAAACATATCTTGCCAAACGAAAGCATCAAAACCATGGCTCTCTATTAGGATAATGCGTGTATAATGCCTAATCCAAAAAATAATGGAGATTATTCCAAGAATAAAATTTTTCCCCTTTTGACGGATGAGCTTTGATTCTAATTTAAATGGTGGAATGAAAAGCTTTTCTTGCCAAACCTAAGCTTTGAAATTTTGTATGCCAATTAGGAAAATGTGTTTTTGATGGCCAATTGCAAAAAGAATGAAGATTAGTGGGAGAATCCAATTTATCCCATTTGACAGAACAACTTTGATTCTAAAAAAACTAGTGGAAAGAAAAGCTTTTCTTGGAAAACACAAGCATCAAAATTATGTAGAAAAGCTTTTCTTGGAAAACACAAGCATCAAAATTGTCTAACTTAATTAGGATAATGTGTTTCGAATGGCCAATCGTAAAAAAAAATGGAGATGGGAGAATCCAATTTGTCCCATTTGACAGACAAACTTTGATTCTAAAGAAGCTGGTGGAAAGAAAAGCTTTGCTTGCGAAACCCAAGCATCAAAACCATGTATCCAATTAGGATAATGTGTTTATAATACCTAATCCCAAAAATAATAGAGATTATAACAAAAATTAGAGTTTGCCTATTTGACAAAGGAACTTTAATTTTAAGAAAAATAATGGAACGAAAAGTGTTTCCTGCCAAAAGAAAAACATCATTAGGATAATGTGTTTATGATGCCCTATTGCAAAAACAATGGAGATTATTTTATGAATCGTAGTTTGTCCCTTTTGATGGATGAATTTCATTTTAAGGAAAATAGTGGAAAGAAATGCTTTTCTTGCCAACCTAAGCATCAAAACCATGTATCCCAATTAGGATAATGGGTTTATAATGTCCAATCACAAAAATAATGGTGATTATTACGAGATTCCAAGTTTCTCATAGTTGACGGATAAACTCTAATTCTAAGGAAAATGGTGGGAAGAAAAGCAATACTTGTGAAATGAAAGCATTAGAACCGTGCATCCCAATTAGGATATTATCTTTATAATGCCTAATCTTGAAAATAATGGAGATTATTACAAGAGTAAAAGTTTGTCCCCTTTGACAGATAAACTTTGATTCTAAGTTAAATGGTGGAAAGAAAAGCTTTTCTTGCCAATCCCAAGCATCAAAATCATGTATCCCAACTAGGATAATGTGTTTCTGATACCCAATCGCAAAAAGAATAGAGATTATTGGGAGAATCCAATTTGTCCTATTTGATGGATGAACTTTGATCCTAAGGAAACTAGTGGAAAGAAAAGCTTTTCTTGCCCAACCCAAGCATCAAAATTGTGTATCCCAATTAGGATATATTTATAATGCCCTATCACAAAACTAACGATGATTATTATGAGAATCCAACTTTTTCACACTTGATGGATAAACTCTACTTTTAGGGAAAATGATGAAAAGAAAAGCATTTCTTGCTAAATGAAGGCATCAAAAGCATGCATCCCAATTAGGATAATGTGTTTATAATGCCTAATCCCAAAAATAATGGAGATTATTGCAAGAATAAAAGTTTACTCCATTTGATGGATGAACTTTGATTCTAAGTTAAATGGTGGAATGAAAAGCTTTTCCTGCCAAACCCAAACATCAAAATCGTGCATGCCAATTAGGATAATTAGTTTCTGATGCCCAATTGTAAAAAGAATAGACATTATTGGCATAATCTAATTTCTCCCATTTGATGGATGAACTTTGATTCTAAGGAAACTAGTGGAAAGAAAAGCTTTTCCTGCAAAACACAAGCATCCAAATTATGTATCTCAATTAGGATCATGTGTTTCTAATGCTCAATCGCAAAAAGAATGGAAATTATTGCAAGAATCCAATTTTTCACTTTTGATGGATGAACTTTGATTCTAAGGAAACTGGTGGAAAAAAAAGCTTTTCTTGTGAAACCTAAGCATCAAAACCCGTATTCAATTAGGATAATGTGTTTATAATACCTAATCACAAAAATAATGGAGATTATTATGAAAATTAGTGTTCATCCCATTTGAAAGATGAACTTTGATTTTAAGAAAAATAATAGAAAGAAAAGCATTCCCTGCCAAACCAAAGCATCAAAACCATGTATCCTAATTAGGATAACATGTTTGTGATGCCTTATTGCAAAAATAATGGAGATTATTATATGAATCCAAGTTTATCCCTTGGGATGGATGAATTTCATTCTAATGAAAATGGTGGAAAGAAAAACTTTTCTTACTAAACCCAAGCATTAAAACCATGTATCCAAGTTAGGATAATGGGTTTATAATGCCCAATCACAAAAATAGTTGTGATTATTATGAGAATCTAAGTTTCTCACATTCGACGGATAAACTCTAATTCTAAGGAAAATGGCAGAAAGAAAAGCATTTCTTGCCAAATGAAAGCATTAAAACCATGCATCCCAATTAGGATATTGTCTTTATAATGCCTAATCTAGAAAATTATGGAGATTATTACAAGAATGAACGTTTGTCCCATTTGACAAATAAATTTTGACTCTAGGTAAGACGGTGGAAAGAAAAGTTTTTCTTGATAAATTGAAACATCAAAATCGTGTATCCTAATTAGGATAATTTGTTTTTTATGCCCAATCGAAAAAAGAATGGAGATTATTAGAAGAATCCAATTTATCCCATTTGATTAATGAACTTTGTTTTTAAGGAAACTAGTGGAAAGAAAAGCTTTTCTTGCAAACCTAAGCATCAAAACCACGTATTCCAATTGGGATAATGTGTTTATGATCCCCAATTGCAAAAAGAATGGAGATTGCTAAGAAAATCCAATTTGTCCCATTTGACGAATGAACTTTGATTTCTAAGGAAAATGATGGAAAGAAAAGCATTTCTCGCCAAGCCAAAGCATCGAACACCGTGTATCCCAATTAGTATAATGTTTTTATAATACCTAACCATAAAAATAATAAAGATTATTACAAAAATCCGAGTTCATCCCATTTGACAGATAAACTTTGATTTTAAGAAAAATGATGGAAAGAAAAGCATTTTCTACCAAACCAAAGCATCAAAACCATGTATCCTAATTAGGATAATGTGTTTATGATGCTCTATTGCAAATTGAATAGAGACTACTATATGAATCCAAGTTTGTCCCTTTTGACAGATGAATTTGATTTTAAGGAAAATGGTGGAAAGAAATACTTTTCTTACCAAGCAGAAGCATCAAAACCATGCATCTCAATTTGGATAGTGTATTCATATTGCCCAATTAGAAAAATAATGGAGATTATTACAAGAATCCAAGTTTGTCCCGTTTGACAGATGAACTTTAGTTCTTACTTAAATGATGGAAAAAAAAAGCTGTTCTTGTCAAACCCAAGCATCAAAACCGTGTATCCCAATTAGGATATTGTGTTTATGGCACCTGATTGAAAAAAATAAAGGTGATTATTATGAGAATCCAAGTTTATCCCTTTCGACGGATGAATTTAATTTCAAGGAAAATGGTGGAAAGAAAAGCTTTTCTTACCAAGCCGAAGCATCAAAACCTTGCATTTCAATTAGGATAGTGTGTTTATAATGCCCAATCACAAAAATAATAGAGATTATTGTGAGAATCCAGGTTTATCTCATTTGACAGATGAACCTTGATTTTGAGGAAAATGGTGGAAAGAAAAGCTTTTCTTGCCCAACCAAAGCATCAAAACCGTGTATCGTTATTAGGATAATGTGTTTATGATGCCCTATTGCAAGAAAAATGTAGATTATTATATGAATCCAAGTTTATCTCTTTTGATGGATGAATTTCATTCCAGGGAATATGGTGGAAAAAAAAGCTTTTCTTACCAAACCCAAGCACCAAAACCATATATTCCAATTAGGATAATGGGTTTATAATGCCTAATCACAAGAATAATGGTGATTATTATCCAAGTTTATCACACTTGATAGATAAACTCCAATTCTAAGGAAAATGGTGGAAAAAAAGGTATTTCTTGCCAAACAAAAGCATTAAAGCCATGCATCCCAATTAGAATAATGTTTATAAAGGCTAATCCCAAAAATAATGGAGATTATTACAAGAATAAAGGCTTGTGCCATTTGACGGCTGAACTTTGATTCTAAGTTAAATGGTGTAAAGAAAAGCTTTTCTTGCCAAACGCAAACATCAAAATTGTGTATCCCAATTAGGATAATGTGTTTTTGATGCCCAGTCACAAAAAGAATGGCGATTATTGGGAGAATCCAGTTTGTCCCATTTAACGGATGAACTTTGTTTTCTAAGGAAAATGATGGAAAAAAGCATTTCTTGCAAAGCAAAGCATCAAAATCCATGTATCCCAGTTAGGATAATGTGTTTATAATACCTAATCACAATAATAACGGAGATTGTTATGAAAATCTAAGTTCTTCCCATTTGACACATGAACTTTGATTTTAAAGAAAATGATGGAAAGAAAAGCATTTCCAACCAAACCAAAGCATCAAAACCATATATCCCAATAAGGATAATGTGATTATGATGCCTTATTGCAAAAGGAATAGAGATTACTATATGAATCCAAGTTTGTCCCTTTTGATAGATGAGTTTAATTTCAAGAATGCTGGAAATAAAAGCTTTTCTTACTAAGTTGAAGCATCAAAATCGTGCATCTCAATTAGCATTGTGTGTTTATAATGCCCAATCATAAAAATATTGAAGATTATTACTAGAATCCAAGTTTGTCCTATTTGACAGATGAACTTTAATTCTAAGTTAAATGGTGGAAAGAAAAGCTTTTCCTACCAAACCCAAGCATCAAAACCATGAATCCCAATTAAGGTATTGTGTTTATGATGCCTAATTGCAAAAATAAGGGTGATTATTATGGTAATCTAAGTTTATCCCTTTCGATGGATGAATTTGATTTCAAGGAAAATGGTGGAAGGAAAGGCTTTTTTACCATCCAAAGCATCAAAACCATGCATCTCAATTACGATAGCGTGTTTATAGTGCCCAATCATAAAAATAATTGAGATTATTACGAGAATCTAAGATTGTCCTATTTGATGGATAAACTTTGATTCTAAGCTAAATGGTAGAAGAAAATAATTTCTTTCCAAACGAAAGCATCAAAACCATGCATCGCAACTAGGATAATGTGTTTATAATGCCTAATCCCAAAAATAATGGACATTATTACAAGAATAAAAGTTTTTCTCATTTGATGGATGAGCTTTGATTCTAAGTTAAATGGTGAAAAGCAAAGCTTTTCTTGCCAAACCCAAGCATCGAAATCGTGCATCCCAATTAGGATAATGTGTTTCTCATGCCTAGTCATAAAAAGAATAAAGATTATTGGGAGAATCCAATTTGTCCCATTTAACGAATGAACTTTGATTCTGCAAAAATTGGTGGAAAGAAATGCTTTTCTTGCAGAAGCCAAGCATCCGTGTATCCTAATTAGGATAGTGTGTTTATAATGCCCAGTCACAAAAATAATGGAGATTTTTATAAGAATCCTGGTTTGTCACATTAGACAGATTAGCTTTGATTTTAAGGAAGATGGTGGAAAGAAAAGCTTTTCTTGCCCAACCAAAGCATCAAAACCATGTATCACAGTTAGAATAATGTGTTTATGATGCTGAATCGCTAAAAGAATGGAGATTATTATTTGAATCAAAGTTTGTCCCTTTTGATGGATGAATTTCATTATAAAGAAAATGATGGAAAAAAAAGCTTTTCTTGCCAAATACAAGCATCAAAACCATGTATCCCAATTAGGATAACGGGTTTATAATGCCTAATCATAAAAATAATAGTGATTGTTATGAGAATCCAAGTTTCTCACACTCGATGGATAAACTCTAATTCTAGGGAAAATGGTGGAAAGAAAAGCATTTCTTGCTAAACGAAAGCTTTAAAACCATGCATCCTAATTAGGACATTGTGTTTATAATGCCTAATCCCAAAAATAATGGAGATTATTACAAGAATAAAAGTTTATCCCATTTGACGGATGGACTTTGATTTTAAGTTAAATGGTGGAAGAAAAGCTTTTCTTGCCAAAACCAAGCATCAAAATCATGTATCCCAATTAGGATAATGTGTTTCTGATACCCAATCGCAAAAAGAATAGATATTATTAGGAGAATACAATTTGTCACAATTGATGGATAAACTTTGATTCTTAGGAAACTAGTGGATAGAAAAGCTTTTCTTGCCTAACCCAAGCCTCAAACCCATGTATCCCAATTAGGATAATGTGTTTATAATGCCCAACCACAAAAATAGTGGTGATTATTATGATAATCCAAGTTTCTCACACTGGATGGAAAAACTCTAATTCTAAGGAAAATGGTTGAAAGAAAAGCATTTCATACCAAAAGAAAGCATTAAAACCATGCATCCCAATTAGGATATTGTGTTTATAATGCCTAATCCCAAAAATAATGGAGATTATTACAAGAATAAAAGTTTGTCCTATTTAACGGATGAGCTTTGATTCTATGTTAAATGGTGGAAAGAAAAGCTTTTCTTATCAAACCCAAGCATCAAAATTACATATCCCAACTAGGATAATGTGTTTTTGATACCCAATTGGAAAAAGAATGGAAATTATTAGGAGAATCCAATTTGTCCCATTTGATAGATGAACTTTGATTCTAAGAAAACTAGTGAAAGGAAAAGCTTTTCTTGCCAAACCTAAGCATCAAAACCGTGTATCTCAATTAGTGTAATGTATTTCTAATACCCAATCGCAAAAAGAATAGAGTAATTAGCAGAATCCAATTTATCCCATTTGATGGATGAAATTTGATTGTAAGGAAATTGGTGGAAAGAAAAGCTTTTTTTACCCCAGCAAAGCATCAAAACTAGGTATCGCAATTAGAATAATGTGTTTATGATGCTCAATTGCAAAAAGAATAGAGATTATTATATGAATCAAAGTTTATCCCTTTTCACATATGAATTTCATTCTAAAGAAAATGGTGAAAAGAAAAGCTTTCTTGCCAAACCCAAGCATCAAAACCATGTATCCCAATTAGGATAATGGGTTTATAATGCCCAATCACAAAAACAATGGTGATTATTATAGGAATCCAAGTTTCTCACACCCGATGGATAAACCTTAATTCTAAGGACAATGGTGGAAAAAAAAGCATTTCTTGCCAAAGCAAAGCTTTAAAACCATGCATCCTAATTAGGATATTGTGTTTATAATGCCTAATCCCAAAAATAATGGAGATCATTACAAGAATAAAAGTTTGTTGCATTTAGCAGATGAACTTTGATTTTAAGTTAAATAGTGGAAAAATAAAGCTTTTCTTGCCAAACCCAACAATCAAAATCATGCATCCTAATTAGGATAATGTGTTTCTGATACCTAATCACAAAAAGGATAAAGATTATTGGGAGAATCCAATTTATCTTATTTGATGGATGAACTTTGATTCTAAGGAAACTGGTGGAAAAAAAAAAGCTTTTCTTGCTAAACCCAAGCATCAAAACCTTGTATCGTAATTAGGATAATGTGTTTATAATGCCCAATAACAAAAATAATAGTGACTATTACAAGAATCCAGGTTTCTCGCACTAGAACTCTAATTCTAACAAAAATGGTGGAAAGAAAAGCATTTCTTGCCAAACAAAATCATGAAAACCATGCATCCTAATTAGGATATTATGTTTATAATGCCTAATCCCAAAAATAATGGAGATTATTAAAAGAATAAAAGTTTGTCCTATTTGATAGATGAACTTTGATTTTAAGTTAAATGGTGGAAAGAAAAGCTTTTCTTGCCAAACCCAAGCATCGAAATTACATATCCCAATTAGGGTAATGTGTTTCTGATACCCAATCACAAAAGGAATGGAGACTGTTAGGAGAATCCAATTTGTCCTATTTGACAGAAGAACTTTGATTCTAAGGAAACTGGTGGAAAAAAAAAAGCTTTTCTTGCCAAATCCAAGCATCAAAACCGTATATCCTAATTAGGATAATTTGTCTATAATGCCTAATCACAAAAATAATTGTGACAATTACGAGAATGCAACTTTTTCACACCTGATGGATAAACTCTAATTTTAAGGAAAATGGTGAAAGAAAAGCATTTCCTACGAAATGAAAGCATCAAAACCATGCATCCCAATTAGGATAATGTGTTTACAATGCCCTACTGCAAAAAAAAATGGAGATTATTATATGAATCAAAGTTTATCCCTTTTGATGAATGAATTTCATTTTAAGGAAAATGGTGGAAAGAAAAATCTTTTCTCGCTAAACCTAATTATCAAAACCATGTATGCCAATTAGCATAATGGTTTTTTAATTCCCAATCACAAAATAATGTGATTATTACGAGAATCCAAGTTTCTCCCCCTTGACGGATAAACTCTAATTCTAAGAAAAATAGGGGAATGAAAAGCATTTCTTGCCAAATGAAAGCATTAAAACCATGCATCCCAATTAGGATATTGTGTTTATAATGCCTAATCCCAAAAATAATGGAGATTGTTAAAAAAGAAAAGTTTATCCCATTTGATGGATGAACTTTGATTCTAAGTTAAATAGTGGAAAGAAAAGTTTTGCTTGCCAAACCCAAACATCAAAATCATGTATCCCAATTAGGATAATGTATTTCTGATACCTACTCGGAAAAAGAATGGACATTATTGGGAGGATCTTGTCCCATTCAACAGATGAACTTTGATTCTAAGCAAATTGGTGGAAAGAAAAGTTTTTCCTGTAAAACCCAAGCATCAAAACCATGTATCTCAATTAAGATAATGTGTTTCTAATGCCCAATCGTAAAAAGAGTGGACATTATTGGGAGAATCCAATTTGCACCATTTGATGGATGAACTTTATTTTCTTGCCCAACTAAAGCATCAAAACCATGTATCGCAATTAGAATAATGTGCTTATGAAGCCTAATTGTAAAAAAATAGAGATTATTATATGAATCAAAGTTTGTCCCCTTTGATAGATGAATTTCTTTCTAGGAAAAATGGTGGAAAGAAAAGCTTTTCTCGCTAAACTCAAGCATCAAAACCATATATCCCAATTAGGATAATGGGTTTATAATGCCCAATCACAAAAGTAATGGTGATTATTACGAGAATCTAAGTTTTCCATACTCGATGGATAAACTCTAATTCTAAGGAAAATGGTCAAAAGAAAAGCATTTCTAGCTAAACGAAAGCATTAAAACCCTGCATCCTAATTAGGATATTGTGTTTATAATGCCTAATCCCAAAAATAATAGAGATTATTATAGGAAGAAAAGTTTGTCCTATTTAACAGATAAACTTTGATTCTAAGTTAAATGGTAGAAAGAAAAGATTTGCTTGCCAACCCAAGCATCAAAATCATGTATCCCAATTGGGATAATGTGTTTTTGATACCCAATTGGAAAAAGAATGGAGATCATTGGGAGCATCAAATTTGCCCACTCGACGAATGAACTCTGATTCTAAGAAAATTGGTGGAAAAAAAGTTTTTCCTACAAAACCTAAGCATCAAAACCATGTATCTCAATTACGATAATGTGTTTCTAATGCCCAATCACAAAAAGAGTGGACATTATTCGGAGAATCCAATTTGCCCTATTTGATGGATGAACTTTGATTCTAAGGAAAATGGTGGAAATAAAAGCTTTTCTCGCCCAACTAAGGCATCAAAACAATGTATCGCAATTAGAATAATGTGTTTAGGATACCTAATTGCAAAAAAAAAAAACGGAGATTATTATATGAATAAAAGTGTCTCTTTTGACAGATGAATTTCTTTCTAAGGAAAATGGTCGAATAAAAAGCTTTTCTTGCCAAGCCTAAGCATCAAAACCATGTATCCCAATTAGGATAATGGGTTTATAATGCCCAATCAAAAAAATAATGTTGATTATTATGAGAATCCAAGCTTCTCATACTCGATGGATAAACTTTAATTCTAAGGAAAATGGTGGAAAGAAAAGCATTTCTTGCTAAATGAAAGCTTTCAAACCATGCATCCTAATTAGGATATTGTGTTTATAATGCCTAATCCTAAAAATAATGGAGATTATTGCAAGAATAAATGTTTATCGCATTTAACAGATAAACTTTGATTTTAAGTTAAATGATGGAAAGAAAAGCTCTTCTTGCCAAACCCAAGCATCAAAATCATGTATCCCAATTAGGATAATGTGTTTTTGATACCCACTTGCAAAAGGAATGGAGATTATTAGGAGAATCCAATTTTTCCTATGTGACAGATGAACTTTGATTTTAAGGAAACTGTTGGAAAAAAGCCTTTCTTGCCAAACCCAAGCATCAAAATCGTATATCCCAATCAGGATAATGTGTTTAGAATGCCCAATCAGAAAAATAATGGCAACTATTACAAGAATCCATGTTTCTCACACTCGACGGATAAACTCTAATTGTAAAGGAAAATGGTGGATAGAAAAGTATCTCATGCCAAATAAAAACATTGAAACCATGCATCCCAATTAGGTTGTTATGTTTATAATGCCTAATCCCAAAAATAATGTAGATTATTACAAGAATAAAAGTTTGTCCTATTTGACTAATGAACTTTGATTCTAAGTTAAAGGGTGGAAAGAAAAGCTTTTCTTGCCTAACCCAAGCATCGAAATTGCATATCCCAATCACGATATTGTGTTTCTGATACCCAATTGCAAAAAGAATGGAGATTGTTGGGAGAATCCAATTTGTTCCATTTGACGGATGAACCTTGATTCTAAGGAAACTGATGGAAAGAAAAGCTTTTCTTGCCAAACCTAAGCATCAAAACCGTGTATCCTAATTAGGATAATGTGCTTATAATGCCCAATCACAAAAATAATGGTGATTATTATAAGAATCCAACTTTTTCACACTTGATGGATAAACTCTAATTCTAGGGAAAACGGTGGACATAAAAGCATTTCTTGCCAAACAAAAGCTTTAATACCATGCATGCTAATTAGGATATTGTGTTTATAATACCTAATCCCAAAAATAATGAAGATTATTACAAGAATAAAAGTTTGTCGCATTTAGTAGATGAACTTTGATTTTAAGTTAAAAGGTGGAAAGAAAAGCTTTTCTTGCCAAACCCAACCATCAAAATCATGCATCCCAAATAGGATAATGTGTTTCTGATACCCGATTGAAAAAATAATAGAAATAATTGGGAGAATCCAATTTATCCCATTTGATGAATGAACTTTGATTCTAAAGAAACTGGCAGAAAGAAAAGATTTTATTGCCAAACCCAAGCTTCAAAACCTTGTATCGCAATTAGGATAATGTGTTTATAATGCCAATCATAAAAATAATAATGATTATTACGAGAACCCAAGTTTCTCACACTAGACGGATAAACTCTAATTCTAACAAAAATGGTGGAAAGAAAAACATTTCTTGCCAAACAAAATCATTAAAACCATGCATCCCAATTAAGATATTGTGTTTATAATGCCTAATCCCAAAAATAATGGAGATTATTACAAGAATAAAAGTTTATCCTATTTGATGTATGAACTTTAATTTTAAGTTAAATGGTGGAAAGAAAAGCTTTTCTTGCCAAACCCAAGCATTGAAATTGCGTACCCCAATTAGGATAATGTATTTTTGATTCCCAATCACAAATAGAATGGAGACTATTATGAGAATCCAGTTTGTCCTATTTGATAGATGAACTTTGATTCTAAGGAAATTGGTAGAAAGAAAAGCTTTTCTTGCCAAACCCAAGCATCAAAGCCCTGAATCCTAATTAAGATAATGTGTTTATAATGCCCAATCATAAAAATAATGGTGTTCATTACGAGAATCCAATTTCTCCACACTTAACAGATAAAACTTTAATTCTAAGGAAAATGGTGGAAAGAAAAGCATTTCTTGCCAAATGAAAGCATCAAAACCATGTATCCCAATTAGAATAATTTAAATGGTGGAAGGAAAAGCTTTTCCTGCAAAACCCAAGCATCGAAATTGTGTATTCCAATTAGGATAATGTGTTTATGATGCCCTATTGTAAAAAGAATGGAGATAACTATTTGAATCCAAGTTTGTCCCTTTTTATAGATGAATTTGATTTGAATGAAAATTGTGAAAAGAAAAGCTTTTCTTACCAAGCCAAAGCATCAAAACTGTGCATCTCAATTAGGATAGTGTGTTTATAATGCCCATCACAAAAATAATGGAGATTATTACAAGAATACAAGTTTGTCCCGTTTGATAGAAGAACTTTAATTCTAAGTTAAATGGTGGAAAGAAAAAATTTTTCCTGCCAAACCCAAGCATCAAAACCACGCATCCCAAGTAGGATATTGTGTTTATGATGCCTAATTGTAAAAATAAGGTGATTATTATGAGAATCCAAGTTTATCCCTTTTGACGGATGAATTTGATTTTAAGGAAAATGGTGGAAAGAAAAGCTTTTCTTACCAAACCGAAGCATCAAAACTGTGCACCTTAATTAGGATAATGTGTTTATAATGCCCAATCACAAAATAATGGAGATTATTATGAGAATCTAGGTTTGTCACATTTAACAGATGAACTTTCATTTTAAGGAAAACGGTGAAAAGAAAAGCTTTTCTTGCCCAACCAAAGATTAAAACTGTGTATTGCAATTAGGTTAATGTGTTTATGATTCCTAATTGCAAAAAGAATGGAGATTATTATACGAATCAAAGTTTGTCCTTTTTGACAGATGAATTTCAATCTAAGGAAAATGGTGGAAAAGAAAACTTTTCTTGCAAAACCCAAGCATCAAAACTATGTATCCCAATTAGGATAATATGTTTATAATGCCCAATCACAAAAATAATGGTGATTATTATGAGAATCTAACTTTGTCACACTTGATGGATAAACTCTAATTCTAAGGAAATGATGGAAAGAAAAACATTTCTTGCCAAATGAAAGCATCAAAACCATGCATCCCAATTAGGATAATGTGTTTATCATACCTAATCCTGAAAATAATAGAGATTACTACAAGAATAAAAGTTTATTCCATTTGTCGAATGAACTTCGATTCTATGTTAAATGGTGGAAGAAAAGCTTTTTTGGCGAGGCCCAAGAGGATCAAAATTGTCTATCCTAATTAGGATAATGTGTTTCTGATACTCAATCACAAAAAGAATGGAGATTATTCAGAGAATCTAATTTGTCCCATTTGACGGATGAACTTTGATTGTAAGGAAACTGGTGGAAAGAAAAGATTTTTTTGCAAAACACAAGTATCAAAATTGTGTATACCAATTAGGATAATGTGTTTATGATACCTAATCGTAAAAAGAATAGAGATTATTATAAGAATCCAATTTATCCCATTTGATGGAAGAACTTTAATTTCTAGGGAAAATGATGGAAAGGAAAGCATTTCTTGCCAAACCAAAGCATCAAACACCGTGTATCCCAATTAGGATAATATGTTTGTAATACCTAATCACAAAAATAATAGAGATTATTATGAAAATCCAAGTTCATCTTATTTGACAAATGGGCATTGATTTTATGGAAACTGATGGAAAGGAAAGCATTTTCTGCCAAACCAAAGCATCAAAACCATGTATCCCAATTAGCATAATGTGTTTATGATGCCCTATTGTAAAAAGAATAGATATTACTATTTGAATTCAAGTTTGTTCCTTTTGACAAATGAATTTGATGTTAATGAAAATGGTGGAAAGAAAAGCTTTTCTTACCAAGTCGAAGCATGAAAACCGTGCATCTCAATTAGGATAGTGTGTTTATAATGCCCATCACAAAAATAATAGAGATTATTATAAGAATACAAGTTTATCCCATTTGAAAGAAGAACCTTAATTCTATGTTAAATAGTGGAAAAAAAAACTTTTCTTGCCAAACCTAATCATCAAACCGCGCGTCCCAAGTAGGATATTATGTTTATGATGCCTAATTGCAAAAATAAGGTGATTATTATGAGAATCCAAGTTTATCCCTTTTGACAGATGAATTTGATTTCAAGGAAAACGGTGGAAAGAAAAGCTTTTCTTACCAAGCCGAAGCATCAAAACCGTGCACCTCAATTAGGATAATGTGTTTATAATGCCCAATCACAAAATAATGGAGATTATTATGAGAATCTAGGTTTGTCACATTTAACAGATAAACTTTCATTTTAAGGAAAATGGTGGAAAGAAAAGCTTTTCTTGCCCAACCAAAGATTAAAACTGTGTATCCCAATTAGGTTAATGTGTTTATGATTCCCAATTGCAAAAAAAATGGAGATTATTATATGAATCAAAGTTTGTCCTTTCTGACAGATGAATTTCATTCTAAGGAAAATGGTGGAAAGGAAAGCTTTTCTTGCCAAACCCAAGCATCAAAACTATGTATCCCAATTAAGATAATATGTTTATAATGCCCAATCACAAAAATAATGGTGATTATTATAAGAAACTTTGTCACACTTGATGGGTAAACTCTAATTATGAGGAAAATGATGGAAAGAAAAACATTTCTTGCCAAATGAAAGCATCAAAACCATGCATCCCAATTAGGATAATGTGTTTATCATACCTAATCCTGAAAATAATACAGAATGAAAGTTTATTCCATTTGTCAAATGAACTTCGATTCTTAGTTAAATGGTGGAAAGAAAAGCTTTTCTGGCAAGGCCCAAGAAGATCAAAATTGTCTATCCTAATTAGGATAATGTGTTCCTGATGCCCAATCACAAAAAAGATGGATATTATTCAGAGAATCTGATTTGTCCCATTTGACGGATGAACTTTGATTCTAAGGAAACTGGTGGAAAGAAAAGATTTTCTTCCAAAACACAAGTATCAAAATTGTGTATACCAATTAGGATAAAATTTTTATGATGCCTAATCACAAAAAGAATAGAGATTATTATAAGAATCCAATTTATCCTATTTGATGGATGAACCTCGATTTTTAGGGAAAATGGTGGAAAGAAAAACATTTCTTGCCAATCCAAAGCATCAAACACTGTGCATCCCAATTAGGATAATATGTTTGTAATACCTAATCACAAAAATAATGGAGATTATTATGAAAATCCAAGTTCATCTTATTTGACAAATGGGCATTAATTTTATGGAAAATGGTGGAAAGAAAAGCATTTTCTACTAAACTAAAGCATCAAAACCATGAATCCCAATTAGCATAATGTGTTTATGATGCGTTATTGTAAAAAGAATGGATATTACTATTTGAATTCTAGTTTGTCCCTTCTGACAGATGAATTTGATTTCAAGGAAAACGGTAGAAAGAAAAGCTTTTCTTACCAAGCCGAAGCATATCAAAACCGTGCACCTCAATTAGGATAATGTGTTTATAATGCCCAATCACAAAATAATAGAGATTATTATGAGAATCTAGGTTTGTCACATTTAACAGATGAACTTTCATTTTAAGGAAAATGGTGGAAAGAAAAGCTTTTCTTGCCCAACCAAAGATTAAAACTGTGTATCGCAATTAGGTTAATGTGTTTATGATTCCCAATTGCAAAAAGAATGGAGATTATTATATGAATCAAAGTTTGTCCTTTTTGACAGATGAATTTCATTCTAAGGAAAATGGTGGAAAGGAAAGCTTTTCTTGCCAAACCCAAGCATCAAAACTATGT